>BLSH010499426.1:1105418-1122258 GCA_018402905.1 Glandirana rugosa
ATATAACATGTATAACTCAATATAACATAGACTCCACCCACTCAATGTACAATATAACTCAATATGTACAATATAGCTGTCAGTCCTAATTCTCAATAAAATATTGCTGGCTCATTCATCCATTAAATCCCAAAGGTAAAGAACTACATTAGCTGTGAGGTCTGCACAGGAACCCAGCACAGACTGGTATTATGTGGGTTTTCATGTATGTGCTATGCCATCAAGCTCCATCCTAATTCCTTATTTTATAATAGGAATGCTGGAAATCCTCCACTAACCCCTGACACATGGTGAGCCATAGAAATGCCCCTGGTTTTTGGAACTGACCAGCTTCACTAACATAAATCTTCATTGTCTGTCAAAAAAAGTTCAAAATGTAATTATAAAATCAGGCGCTTTAAGATGCCATTCATTGGAAAGCAGTTATTGTAGATAAATTGTCATGACTAGACATTCCTCTTGTTCTGTTTGATGCGGAGATACACAGAGGCTGAGCAAGGCAACAACTCCACTCCTGGTGACTTATTGGTCCTGCATTGTAAGTCATGACTCATTACCTACAATGCACTGCATGCAGGGATGAAGAAGTTACCAGGAGTGGAGTTGTTGCTGTGTTGGCTGAAGCTGCCTGTTAATCAGTAAAGTATGAAGAGCTGAGGGTGTGCAGTGCTGCTGAGCTATGTGGTCCTCCAATGTCAGAAGACTAATTGCAGGTCAATTACTGCCTGTGTATCCCTGAGAACTCCCTGTGACTTACATGCCGGCTCAGATTTCTTATCCTACTGCCGTGCTTTGGAAGGGACTTGTTCAGCCTTATCTGTTATCTATGGGTGCAGACTAATCACTGCCTGTGTATTGCTGGGAGCTCCCTGTCATGTATGCTCAGAGGTCTTACCTTGCAGACACAGCTCTGCTTGGATCTGATTGTCCCTCTGAGCTTCTCATTCCCTCAAGCTGTAGTCACCCATGATCATCTATCCAGGCAGGAAATCTGCTGCTTCCTCTCCTCTACTCCATTAAGCGATCCCTCATGTCCTCCTCCTCTGCTCTGTATAGGATGGTGGGCGGGGGAAGGGTCCCTGGTGGAGAGGGGGAAACTCTGCTGGAGGTAGAGACTAAGTGTCGGAGTGCGACTTGTGGAGGGGGGGACATGGCTGGGCAGCTGGCCAGAATGTGTAACTGCAGGCAGAAAAGATCTTGCCCCCCTCCCCCCAGGCAGAGACCCAATGGACTAGGCAGTTTAAGGTCTGTAGTTTCAGACGCCCCAGAAAGCTCCTATTCTCAGAATGGAATGTTGGAAAGCAACCAATGAGGGTGGAGAATTCATTTTACAGTGTTCTAGATAGGGCTTTTTAATGAGATTTGGGACGGCTGCCTTGTTGCTAGGTAGATTACACTTCTATTACTTATCTAATCTATCTATTCTAGCAATTAGCAACAGCAGCACAGCTAGAGAGAAATTCCAAAGATGTTTTTTTCTTTGGAGTTTCTCTCTAGCTGTGCTGCTGTTGGTTAATAATTATAGTTAATATTTATTTTCATTTCTTACTTATTTTTTTGGTGGGGCGCTGCCCCAGGAGACCTTATGGGCGAGCCTGGTGCTTACTATAGCTCAATGTTCCATCCTCCTGAGGAGACAGCTGTGCTGCAAGGGATTAGCAGGTCCAAAGACAAACTGTGGATGTGTGTCTGCACTGAACATGCAGATATAGTTGCTGCAGGAGCAGTGCATGAACAAAGTCTTGTTTTGGACTGATATACTGCATTCTATTAAGCTGTGTAGACCAAGGTGGTTTGCTTTTTAGCCAAAAGGCTGTGTTTTGCTTTAAATACTGTGACCATGATAAATTTAGATTTAAAGTGGAAATTGTTTCTGGAAAAAAGATTTGGTACAACCGGGAACACCAGTAAACTTCAGCTGAGAAAGAGTCATATCCCATAGCAACAGGTGGTTTCTTGAAACTACTGTGAGGCTGCCATCATGGATGAGTGTGTTCCCTTAAGGATTAAAACTAATGTGCATATCCTTGGAACCGCTTCTCAGGAAGATACGGGCGAACCCGAATATCAGGGGGGTCAGAGTGGGAGGCACTGAGCATAAATTGTCCGCTTACGCGGATGACATTCTGTTTCATGTGGTGAACCCCGTGGTCTCGCTGCCGAGCTTGATGGAGGAACTGGCCGCCTACAGCCAGGTCTCTAATTTTCAGATAAACTACTCTAAGTCTGAGATTTTACCCATTACCGTCCCGCCGAACCAAATCGCTTCCTTGCAAAGTAGTTTCCCATTCACATGGGCGTCCTCCTCCCTAAAATACTTGGGCATTCACTTGACTAGTACTTTGACTAATCTCTACTCTGCCAATTACCCCCCTTTGCTCAAGCAAATTGACCAAGATCTACGCTCATGGGATAGGGACACGTTCACTTGGGTGGGTCGGACGAATATCCTTAAGATGGTGACCTTGCCACGTATCCTATTCCTGCTACAGATGTTGCCTATCCCGCTGCCAAATCGCTGCTTCAAGGAACTACGTAGCATGTTCATTGGGTTTGTGTGGAGAAACAAGAGGCCTAGGATAGCCATGGCAATCTTGCAGAGACCCAAGAGAGCGCAGGGACTTGGCATACCCAACATCCCCCAGTATTATAGAGCAATAGCGCTACAAAGGATCCTTAATTGGCGATTCCACACTGCATACAAGTTGTGGGTACAAACGGAAAAGGTTATAGCAGGCAGGAATTTAGCATATGCCCCCTGGGTACCCGGAGAAGACAGAGGTCTATCTGATTGGGTATCCCCCCTAACAACCCACGCCCTAAAGACATGGGACAGGCTAAATACAAGCTTCTCATTGGCACCCTGCACCTCACTGTTGGCTCCAGTATGTGGATTCCCCTGGTTCCCTCCAGGGGAACAGCTGGCAGCTATGGGGTCCTGGGTGGCAGATGGCACCCTCAGTCTGGCACGTTTCATGCAGGGACGTGCTATACTGTCACTGTCAACACTGAGAGAACAATATGCGAGTTTCCCATTTGATTTTTGGAGACACCGCCAACTGTCAGATTTTCTAAAATCGAGACATCATGGGTTGCCGGTCAGGTCCACCCTCACGGAATTTGAAACTCTGTGGGCAGAGCAGGACCCCCCCACCTCACATGATCTCGGTATTGTATAAACTTCTCGAGGGAGCCAAGCCACATAGCGAACCACACTTCATAAAAGAGTGGGAGAAAGATCTACAGTGTGAGTTTACGGAGGAGCAGGTTGGGCACCTCTGCCATCTGACGCATGCTGGCTCGGTAGAGTCCAAGGCACAGGAAAACAGTTATAAACTTTTAGCCCATTGGTACAGAGTGCCAGCGGTACTGGCAAAGCTCTACCCCTCTGCATAAGGACTCTGCTGGCGGGACTGTGGATTGGAGGGGACGCTCCTACACGACGCCCCGTACTGCAGCCTTTTTGGCAGATTGTTAGGAAGCATGTGCCTGACTCCCCTAAACATTTTCTATTACACCTCCCAACTACCTCCTTGACCAAATACAAGAGGAGCGCCCTTCCCCACCTTCTCAATGCTGCTAAACGCCTTATCCCGATGTACTGGAAGAGCAATCGAATCCCGACGGAGTCGGAATGGATTGGGAAGGTGGGGGAGATTATGGCAGCAGAGGAATGGGTGGCCACTTGCAGAGGTACCCTACAACGTTTTAATGCCACGTGGGCACCCTGGTGGGATCACATCACTGACTCAGCTCCAGTGGCATCCAGCCTGGACTTAGCCCTCCTGGCTCTGGCTGACCCCCAGTTTGCAAGAAGTGCAGGAGTAAACATAGGACTTGGGGTGGGACTGCGGTGTGGAGTTCACCCGGAGGGAGCTGCAGGCCTCGTGTGACAGATGTAACTTAACATATTTGCTACCATGATTTTGGAAAGAACCTGATCCTGAATATTTCTAATAGTGTAGCCCGGTTTTATTTGCATTTTTTGAAAAGGTGCACAGGGTGCGGGGCTGATGGGCCATTGGTGGCTGGCCCCGGGGGGTTTGCTCGGACCCATAGGGACCGAACGTCCGGGGTGGGGCGATTCCCCTGGGGTTGGGCGGACGGGGGCAGTCTTGGAACCCAGAACCCATGGTACCAGTTTTTAACTTATGCAGTGAAGGGCTATTTCATATGATCCCCCTTTCCCTCTTTCCCTCTTTCCCTCTTCCCCATTCCCGTAGTATGTCAGAAATTTGTATTGAATTTTCCTCTGAATATTTTTATGCAACTATTGATGTTTGTATTGGAAATTCTTTAAATAAAGATTACATAAAAAAAAAAAAACTAATGTGCATATGGTAAACAAAGAACCCCAGGCTCAGGCTGAGTTACCAAAGTCTCATATGACCAAATATGTTGCGTATACATGCAGCTGTGGGGCTGGAAATGCCCTGACCACAGATGATAGGCCTGTTCAGGTGACAGCTTCTTTAGGGGCTCTCACGCATTGGTTTGGATCTTGGTTCGAACACACCCAAGCTCATCCCTACTGACAATGCCCCTAGCAAGGTTGTGGAGCAGCTCTGAACCAGGAAAGGTGACAGTAAACAAGGCACAGGGCAATGCCCAGGGAGAACACCATAAGGGCTAATGTCACTTAGAGTTCTCTCAATCATGCAGTTTGAGGACCTCCAGGATGTTTGTGTTGAGCTGAGAAAACTAACTTTGCAGGTTTCACTCCATGTTTGTTAAGTCCTGTTATTTGGAGTAGCCCTAAGTCCATGGATTTCTAGCAATCAACATTCTGATCATTAAGGTGTGCCCTTTTAGGACAGATGCTGATTATAGTTCAATGCTCCATCCTCCCAATGGAGACAGTTGTGCTGCCAGTAAGCAACAGGTGCATAGACACACTAGGGATGTGTGCCTGTCTGCATTGAACAGGTGAACACCTAGAGATACAGTTGCTGCAGGAACAGCATGAGAACACCATCTTGTTCTGGACTGAGAGACTGCACTCTATTAGGCTGAGAGCCATGTAGACCAAGGTTTGAATGCTGTTTGGAACTGGAAGGAACGAATGAATGAATGAATGAGTGAACTAAATGAATAGCATTTCAAACTATAAAGATTAATTGGTTTTCTCAACAACCTATACAAACCCTCCACTCTTATAGGTCTCCCAATCTGACCCCCTTAGACTTTTATCTTTGGGGTCATCTGAAGGCAATTGTCTATGCTGTGAAGATACTAGATGTGCAGTACCTGAAACTACGGATACTGGAAGCCTGTGCTAGCATTTCTCCTGCGGTGTTGCGATCAGTGTGTGAAGAGTGGGAGAAGAGAGTTGCATTGACAATCCAACACAATGGGCAGCACATTGAACACATTTTATAAGTGGTCAGAAACTTGTAAATAACTAATGAAAGAATAAAGTTACTTTAAAACCAAGCACACCATTGTTTTTCTTGTGAAATTCCCAATAAGTTTGATGTGTCACATGACCCTCTTCCTAATGACAAAACAAAAGTTGGATTCAAAATGGCCGACTTCAAGATGGCCGCCATGGTCACCACCCATCTTGAAAAGTTTCCCCCCTCACATATACTAATGTGCCACAAACAGGAAGTTAATATCACCAACCATTCCCATTTTATTAAGGTATATGCATATAAATGGCCCACCCTGTAGAATGTCTAAAGACAGAAGATGCAAATGACGGTAAAGGAAAATGTTTGTTATGGCAATGTGTTTGATTTTTTTTTTTTTGGTTTGGGGGGGGGGTGGTGCTGTTCCCTCTAATCCTATTGTGCTTTTTGCAGTGGCCCACAAGTCTCATTATGGATGGTAAACACAGCTTTGCTTACATAATTTAATCATTACTTGCAAATTACTTGGAACATGTGAAGCAAAGGAGAATGGAAAAAGGCACAATGCTGGCTATAGCTTTGTGGCACCTGTTGTGAAAGGACTATATATTGATTAATAAAGGCCTTATAAACCTGTCAAGAAACACAGAAATGCTACACACCATAAGAACAGGCAAACAGATCAGAGCAGAAGAAGATACAAAAAAGTATTGTTAAAATGAAGTATGGTTAAATGGAAGAGTGCTTTAGTTGGTAGATGAGGGACTTGGTTAGAATGGTTGGTTTCCCCTGGGGAAACAAGCCGAATGTGTAACTACAGGCATAACTTTTTTTTTCTAGTTTTAGGCAGAGTGGAGAGGGAACAGAACATCTAACTATGCCCCGATTAGGGAGATTCACCTTCTCTATTTGTCCCATTTACTGATATCACCAATAGTAAAAGCAAAATTTTGGGTTGACATCCAAACACTAATAGAGGGGGAATCTTTCAATTTGGACAATAGTTCTGGTGACCCTAGAAACACACTGGGATTCCCTCACTTTGAAGAGATTTCCTCTCTCTTCCTGTTTTGGATATGGGACAAAAGTAAAGGAAAATCACACCAACGTGACACAGATGGCAAAAAATCTAACCCTATACTGTATAGCCCTCCCTTACTCTATCGAAAATTAAAATTTAGTTACAATTTAAAGTGTATAATATAGTTTTTTCACTATGCTGACCCCCCGACACCCACAAAACATCAGCAAAAATGCAAACCTTGTCTTTTAAAGTCCTAACAGAGCTCCCTCAGATCCCTTTTTGAGGTTCAGGCCAGAGCTCAAGTGAGATCTCTTCCTGATTATTTAAGTCCACCTGCTGGTGGACTCCAATGGACCACAAACTCCGGACCGGAACCTGCCCTGCCATGGTGGCTGGTAAAATCCGGACCAGACTCCGCTTAATCCACTCCACATGAATGCATAGGAGGCGACAAGTAGCATCCATCTACCACTTCACCTTGAATATTGTAACAAGGTTTTAAACCCCTGATCACCCGGCGGTGACCTCAGTTACGTTTTAGTCTAAGTTAGGGTCATTGTCAATCCCCGGCAGGGTCAGATTAGTCAGGTACTCTGACACGCACACACACACACACACACTAGATAGGTCAGTTAGTAGTATATTATTTGAACAGATCAATATCTGTGATCTGATCAGATCTATATTAGATCTAGATTAGTGTTCTAAAAAATGTGGCGTTAGCGGGATCAGCCCAGATACCCGCCAGCACCTGCATTTAGCCCCTCCATCTAGCACAGCCCACCCAAGTGCAGTATCAATAGATCACTGACTCTTACAAAACACAATACACATATCTGCAGTGTTTGCAGAGTTAACGCCTGATCCCTGTGAACGCTGACAGTGATTTTGGTAGCGGTTGAAGCAGGCTCTGACAACCAGTTGCGCTTTTTTGCCTGTGAGTCACACTAGTGTACCTATAAATTTAGAGGCCAACATGTCAAATCCGAGGTACACTAGTGAAGAGGCCTACACTTTTCTGAGCATGACAGATGAGACCAATGGGTAAGCCCCACTGTCAGAATCAGGCTCAGTATATGAACCGGTAGACAGCAGCGGCACCCTGCCAGATAGCTCTGACAACAGAGTTGTGGTTCCTGCTAAGGTCAGGCGTATCAGATCCCATTTTGCTGTCGCTGAGGTGCAAGAACCGCTCATCCATCTGGTGACCTGGCAAGCACCAGCGGCCTAGTACATCCTGGTCATAGACAAACCAGCTCTGCAATAACACTTGGTGACGTTGTGAGTCCCATAAGTGCGGTTCAAGCTGGTGTGGCTAGCACAAGTAATCTCCCACAGCCACAAAGACAAAGACAGGCCGCAGAGCCCATAGTGCCCTTCCTGACGTGCTTGCAAACCCTGATTGGCAACCCACCACTGATGCAGCGCCCGTACTTCCCCCATTCACTGGCCAACCCAGAATTCAGGTGAATACAGTTGATTTTACGGCCATTGATTTTTATTCGCTGTGTTTTACTGAAGATCTCTATAAATCTATTGTGGAACAAAGCAATTTGTATGCTGGTCAATACATTGCTGCTAATCCCCATTTGTCACTTGCCAGAGACTGGAAACCAATTACGGTTCTGGAGTTTAAGTCCTTTCTGGGCCTTTCCCTCCTCATGGGCATAGTTAAAAAATCTGAGTTGCGGTCATATTGGTCCACTGACCCAATTCACCATATGGCCGTGTTCTCTGCTACCATGGCCAGAACACGATACGAGCATATACTGTGGTTTATGCACTTCAAGACAATGAACTCTGTCGTCCATGGGGTGACCCCAAATACAATTGGCTCCACTAAATTCAACCCCTCGTAAACCACTTCAACCAAAAATTTGCAACCTTGTACAGTATATCTCCAATCAAGTTGTCTGCATAGACGAGTCACGGATTACATTTTCTGTCTGTCTTGCTTTCAAACAGTACCTCCCCAGCAAGCGTGGCAGATATGGGGTCAAGATGTATAAGCTCTGTGACAGGGCCACAGGCTATACATATAGTTTTATGGTTTACGAGGGAAAAGATAGTCACGTGGAGCCCCACGGATGCCCGGACTACATAGGCAGTGCTGGCAAGATTGTGTGGAACTTGGTGTCACCCTTATCCAGAAAGTAGTACCATTTGTACGCGGACAATAACTGCACAAGCGTGCCACTCTTTAGTCACCTTTTTGATTCTGGAATCGGTGCATGTGGCACCAGGAAACCAAACCCCCTGGGCTTCCCCCAACGGCTGGTAGAATCCAGACTTAGACAGGGGAGAGAGCCTGCTTGAGAAGTAGTAACTTGCTCACGGTGAAGTGGAGGTATACAAAGAATGTTTTTGTTCTTTCCTCCATTCACGCAGACACGGCTGTCCAAATTCAAACTGTGACTGGTGTTGTGGAGAAATCCCTCTGTGTCCACGAATATGACCAAAATATGGGAGGGGTGGACCTCAGTGACCAGTTATTGGCACCCTACC
The DNA here is from genome assembly GCA_018402905.1 of Glandirana rugosa. NCBI lineage: Eukaryota > Metazoa > Chordata > Amphibia > Anura > Ranidae > Glandirana > Glandirana rugosa. The sequence continues at coordinate 1,114,299 of BLSH010499426.1, forward strand.
TAATCGCCCGTAAGGCCAGACGCTGGTACATAAAAGTGTCAGTATACCTATTCCAATTGGCTTTGCTAAACACTTATGTGCTATACAAAGCATCAGAAGGGACTGGATCCTTTCTTAAATACCAGGAAGAGATCGTCGCAGCCCTTCTGTTTCCAGATGGTGCTGCACCCCATCGCCCCAATGCAAATGCAGTGAGCCAGCTGCATGGACGGCATTTTTTACATGCCAACCCTGGTAACTCTAGCGAACCGAGCCCCCAAAAAAAGAGGTTGTGTCTGCCGATGAGATGATATACGTTACTGCCTATCTGTAATGTTTAATTGTTACTGTGTTTTATAATGGTTTCTTTGCAGGTATGTCATTTTTTTATGATATTGTGTTTTATTAATTGTTTTTTGCTTTTCAGGTATGCCATTCAGCTGCAGCACTGATTTATTTATGGTGACAGCAACAGCATTTGCCCTCACTATACGTAAAGCAGTGACTCCAGCGCTGTTGGACGTGATTTTACCACCACAGTTAGAAAAGAGCATATATACCGGAGCATAGGAGCAGTAGGTGGAAATTGGTGCAGATTGCCTCTATGTTCCGGTATATATTTTTAAAGAGGCGCTATGCCAATCATTAGAAGTCGGTGGATGAAGGGCGGTTTTCTAATGGTGGGCATATCCACCGATTGATTCCTTTTTTTTCATTTAACCCACAAGCTGCATGAAAAAAAGAACATTTCAACATATGCCCAACAAGACCAGCTACATACTAGTATGTTGCTGGTCTTTGAGTGGTTTTCCCAGGCTCTCCTGTCCCATCTGGGAACATGAGAATGCAGCCGGTGGTTCCGCCAGCTGACCATAGAGCTGATCAAAGACTAGAATGGCTCCAATCATCTCTATGGCCTAAGAAACCGGAGGCTATGAGCATTTCATGACTTCAGTCATGAGATCTAGAGTCTATTAGACCCCAAATTTAAAAGAAAAAAATATGCGACACTACCTAATTTTATCATAGGGGATATTTAAATTCCCTGTGATAACAATAAAAATGATTTAAAAAAATGAAAGGGACAGTGTAAAAATAAAATAAAAAGCAAAATGAATAATTAAAAAAAAAAAATGAACCCCAGTCCCTGGTGCACGCGCACAAAGGTGAATGCAATCGTCTGTCTCATGTTGTATGTAAACAGCAATTGCACCATGCATGTGAGGTATCACCGTGAACGTCAGATCGTGGGCAGTAATTCTAGCAGTAGACCTCCTCTGTAAATCTAAAGTGGTAACCTTTAAAGGTGTGAGGGTGTGCGTAATTTTTAAAGCATGTCATGATTGGTGTCTATGTGCTCAGCACAAGATCATATTTTATACTTCATCAACCATTTGGGCTATATAGTGTGTTTTTGTGCATTAAAATTCAAAAAAGTGTTTTTTTCCCAAAAAATTGCGTTCGAAAAATTGTTGCGCAAATACTTTGTGAAAAAAAAATTTGCAACACCCACCATTTTAATCTGTAGGGCCTCTGCTTTAAAAATATATAATGTTTGGGGGTTCAAAGTAATTTTCTAGCAAAAAAAAAGTATTTTTCATTTAAACAAAGAGTCAGAAATAACTTGGTGGTTCAAGTGATAAGAAGATGGGTGAGGTTGGGCATAAAATGCCACGACAGTTCAAAGCCCCTCCAAATGACCCCGTTTTGGAAAGTAGACACCTCAAGCTATTTGCTGAGAGGCATGTTGAGTCCATTAAATATTTTATTTTTTTGTCACAAGTGATTGAAAAATGACAAAAAAAAGAAAAAAATTAAACAAAGTTATCCCTGAAATGATATATTGCTCACACATGCCATGGGTATATGTGAAATTACAACCCAAAATACATTCTGCTGCTTCTCCTGAGTATAGAGATACCACATTTGTGAGACTTTTTGGCAGTCTAGCCGTGTACAGGACCCCGAAAATCAATCAACGCCTTCTGGACTTCTAATGGCGCAAATTGCTGATTTCACTACTCACTACCTATCACAGTTTCTGAGGCCATGAAATGCCCAGATTGAAAAAAAAAAACAAAAAAACAAATGACTCAATTTTGGAAGGTAAACACCCCAATATATTTGCTGAGAGGCATGTCGAGTCCATAGAATATTTTATATTTTGCCACAAGTTTCGGGAAAATTACAATTTTTTTTTCTTTTTTTACACAAAGTTGTCACTAAATTATATATTGCTCGAACATGCCATGGGTATATGTGAAATTACACCCCAAAATACATTCTGCTGCTTCTCCTGAATACAGGGATACCACATGTGTGAGACTTTTTGGGAGCCTAGCCGTTTACGGGACCCCAAAAACCAATCACCGTCTTCAGGCTTTCTAAGGGCATAAAATGGTGATTTTACTCCTCACTATCTATCACGGTTTCAGAGACCCTGAAATGTCAAGGTAGCACAAAAGCTCCCCAAATGACCCCATTTTGGAAAGTAGACACTCCAAACTATTTGCTGAGAGGCATGTTGAGTCCAAGGTATTTGTTAAGAGGCATGGCGAGTATTTTACAGCTCTCGTTTGTTTTGGAAAATGAAGAAAGAAAGGGAAAATGTATTTTTTTTTCTTTTTTCAAATTTCAAAACTTTGTGACAAAAAGCGAGATCTGCAAAATACTCAGCACATAGCTTGGAGTGTCTACTTTCTAAAATGGGGTTATTTGGGGGGGGGGGGGGGTTGTGCTATATGCGCATTCCATGGCCTCCAATACTGTGATAGGTAGTGAGGGTTGAAATCAAAAATGTACACCCTTAGAAAGTCTGAAGGAGGTGATCGGTTTTCCAGGTCCTGTATGCGACTAGACTGCCAGAAAGTCTCACATATGGGGTATCCCCGTATTCAGAAGAAGGAGCAGAATGTATTTTGGGGTGTAATTTCACATATACCTATGGCATTTTTGAGCAATATATAATTTAGTGACAACTTTGTGTAAAAAAAAAATTGTAATTTCCCCGAACTTTGTGGCAAAATATGAAATATTCCATAGACTCAACATGCCTCTCAGCAAGTAGCTTGGGGTGTCTTCTTTCCAAAATGGGGTCATTTGGTGGGGGGTTGTGCTATCTGGTCATTTCATGTCCTCCGAAACTGTGATAGGTAGTGAGGAGTGAAATCAGCAATTTTTGCCCTTAGAAAATCCTGAAGGTGGTGATTGGTTTTCGGGGTCCTGTACGTGACTAGGCATCCAAAAAGTCTCACACATGGGGTATCCCCATAATCAGGAGAGGCAGCAGAATGTATTTTGGGGTGTAATTCCACATATACCCATGGCATGTTCGAGCAATACATAATTTAGTGACAACTTTGTGTAATTTTTTTTTTGTCATTTTTCAATCACTTGTGACAAAAAAATTAAATATTCAATGGGCTCAACATGCCTCTCAGCAAATTCCTTGGGGTGTCTACTTTCCAAAATGGGATCATTTGGGGGGGGGGGGTTGTACTGCCCTTCCATTATAGCACCTCAGGAAATAAGATAGGCAGTCATAAAATAAAAGCTGCGTAAATTCCAGAAAATGTACCCTAGTTTCTAAATGATATAACTTTTGCCCGAACCAATAAATATATGATTATTGACTTTCTTTTTACCCAAGACATGCGGCTGAATAAATTTTGGCAAAAATGTATGATCAAAATTGAGTTTATCGTATTTTTTAATAACAAAAAGTTGAAAATGTAATTTTTTTTCAAAATTTTCGCCATTTTCCAACTTTTTCCATTTATAAAAATAAAAACCGCAGAGGTGATCAAATATCACCAAAAGAAATCTCTATATGTGGATGCAAAAAGGACACAAATTTTGTTTGGGTACAGCATTGCATGACCACACAATTACCAGTTAAAGCAGCGCAGTGCCAAATTGTAAAAAATGCTCTGGTCATTCAGGGGGGAAATCCTTCCGGGCCTGAAGTGGTTAAGAGGTGCTTTACAGGCACTATTTTTAGTTAAAAATGCCTGTAAAGTTCCTCAGTGTGAAAGGGGTCTTAAAGAAGTGAATGCTTTCTTTAAAGAAGAGCTCCAGTAAACATAACTGGAAAGGACAGCATGAGGTTCATGTAATGTGTTCATTACATTTAATCCTGTACTGTCCTTTGGAAGATAAAGTGGCTAGATTGAAGCAGTGCCATTAGCTCTATGCTTCCAGTCTGTGTGTCCTGTATTTCTTGTCCTTGCTTTTTTTTATAATTAGAATTAGACCCTGCAATGGAAGTCAATGGGACCACCATTTGCAGTGACCAATTTAAAGGGTTACTAAACCCAGGACCCTGCATTCACTATATCTGGTCTCCCACAATGCACAGAACATGGGAATGCAATTAATTTAGTAAATCTAAACTGCTAAATACCTTTTCTTATCAGCAGTTAGAGCAGTCTTGTGACTTCTATCAGTGTCTGGTTTTAGTTTTCATTCTCCTCTGATTGTCCTATGAGGCTGCAGGACCCATGGCCCTCTGTCTGGACAGTGCTGAGTGGCCCTGCGCTGATCACATGCACACTGCCAAGAAAAAAAAACTCTCTAGCAATACACACCAAACTGAACGTGTGCAGCTTGCCCCCAAGGCTCTGTTCTATTAGCAGATGGATTGGGGACTGTGGAAGAAGGGGAGGATCTAAGAAGACAGGATCAAACAGCCTTTTTTTTCATAATGTGCAGGATTACCCACTTAGATTCCACAGTGAGTATGACAAGAATGCTTTACTGCATATACAGACTGATTTTACTGTAGTGGGTTTAGTAACACGTTTAGGGGCACAGTTGGGCAAACTGTACCTCCTATAGCTGGGTGATTGGTGGGATACAGTAGATGATAGCTTTTGTCCTCTCAGGCCTTAATTGACAGGTAAGATCTGACAAATTAGTTTATCTTTTTTAACCATCAAATGATTCCTATTAATGTTTTCCAGGATCCCAACATAATGCTTACCTATAGTCTGGTCAGTAAATAGTTTTTCTTTTCCTCCTCTCAGTAAAATAGTGAGACCAACATCTAGAGTTTGGAAACATTTCCACAGTGCAAATTCTGTTGAGAACAAAGCTGCAATTTGCACATATTGTGAGAAGAAATATTAATTTCCAAATGCTACAAAGATGACAAAACACACTCTGGCATGCCAGAGGTGCACTAAAAACATTAAAAAATACTTTATAGAATGAAATAACGAGGACCATTCTGAAAGCGCGGGTAGCTTTTTCCTCCACAGTTCTCATTCCAAAAACATTCTTTCTGCTGCCTCAGGATCATCATAAAGCAGCATCTTCAAGTAAAGAAGTGTTACAAACCATGGCCTCACAAAAACACCTGAAAATCAGGAAAAATTTGATCAAGCTCCTGCAATAGTAATATATGCTTCTGGATCAGCATTGGCAATAACTGAAAAAAAAACATATTAGCAGGAAGCTTTTAAATTAATATGAGGGAAAATTTCCTGAAATTTTACATTTCTAGAGAAGCATAACAGTGCCGGAGAATTTTGTCTTAGAGACAGTGTTTTATTTCCGCAATCTAAGCATTGCAAGTGTGATCTTTATAACTGATCCAGTTGTGGTGAGATACAGTATCTCTGTCACATAATGGAGCAGAGCATGATCCCCTCCCTTCGGAGACTGGGCCATCGGGCAGTATTCCAACATGATAATGACCCCAAATACACCTCCAAGATGACCACTACCTTGCTAAAGAAGCTGAGGGTAAAGGTGATGGACTGGCCAAGCATGTCTCCAGACCTAAACCCTATTGAGCATCTGTGGGGCATTTTCAAACGGAAGGTGGAGGAGCGAAAGGTCTCTAACATCCACCAGCTCCGTGATGGCGTCATGGAGGAGTGGAAGATGACTCCAGTTTCAATCTGTGAAGCTCTGGTGAACTCCATGCCCAAGAGGGTTAAGGCAGTACTGGAAATAATGGTGGCCACACAAAATATTGACACTTTGGGCCTAATTTGTACATTTTCACTTAGGGGTGTACTCGCTTTTGTTGCCAGCGGTTTAGACATTAATGGCTGTGTGGAGTTATTTTGAGGGGACAGCAAATTTACACTGTTATACAAGCAAAGTGTACATTGTAGCAAAGTGTCATTTCTTTAGTGTAGTCACATGAAAAGATATAGTAAAATATTTACACAAATGTGGGGGTGTACTCACTTTTGTGAGATACTGTACATAATTATAATTATAGCTATAGCTCATAGACCGCTTTAATCAAAAACGTGTACTGATCTTCACAGACGAACATCAGAAAAAATCATAGCATGTCTATTTCCAACAATTACCTGTACTCAAAACAGAAACTAAAAGGATTCCACCAGTAAAGGCCTCATGGTAGGTGTTAAGAAGGGGGTCTGCCAATTAAGAGTAGAAGGTGGAATACCAACTAACTTGAAACTCATCCAACCCAGAAGACTTATTAGGAAAAGGAGAGGTGCGTGCATCTTTAATTTCCTCTACCGTTAATGGGGCCTCCAGTCCATGACAATCGTTGAGCTTTAGTTGTGGAAATGCATCGTTAACAAAGCAATTGTCTAGGTCAGCTTTTGTATAGGCAACGGTGCAGAAGGAAAAGGCCACAAAAGTCTGCAGTATGCAGCTCAAAAATGTAAGCCCCTGACTCATCGAATACAGAATTTGGGATATAAGAATTAGGTTATATTCTTGTTTAGTAAAATAAGCTAAAAGTTTTCCCTGCTTATTCCTAAACTCAAAGACATTTCTGGAGGTGTATAGTTGTTTTCTCTAGGTGCTAGTAAGCAGCAATGATTCATAGGTAGAGTTGAGCGAACCTCTGGAAGTTCGAGTTCTGCTGGTCTGGCCGAACTTCGGGACAAAGTCCGGGTCCGGGTCCGGACGGAACCCGAACGATCACACGGACACCGAACCCCATTGAAATCAATGGGGACCCGAACTTTTAGGCACAAAAATGGCTGTAACAAAGTCCTGGAAAGCCCTAGAGGACTGCAAAAGGAAGGAAATGGGGGTAAGGGTAGGGCAAGTGCCCTACAAAAAAATGGGGACAGGGAAATAACTTTAAATATTTAAAAAAAAATAAAAACATAAAAAAAGCAAAAATGGAGGTGAATGTGGATCATCTTCAAACTGTGTCTGAAAAGTATTAATTAACGGTAGAAGCCATATAACTGTTCTAAAATCATCTTCTTTGTAGGGCAAGTGCCCTACAAATAAATAGGGATAGGGAAAATAAATTAAAATCAAATAAAAAAATGGAAAGGGGGGTGGATGTGGAGTAGGAGCCTAGAAGTTGACTAGGCCGTGACCGTGGCAGTGTAGGTGGAAGTGGCGGTGGTAGAGGAGTAGGAGGAGGTAGCCAACATGGTTTTTTTTTTTTGTATTGAGGCCTATTCAAAAAAAGAAGTATATGAATGGCTGTGTGAGTCCAGTCTAAATGTTTATTCTGCACAAGGTACAGACAAGTCTTGTGGGATCCATGCCTGATTCATTTTAATAAAGGTTAGCTTGTCCACATTGGATGTTGGGTGCCACCCTGCTCCAATTCCTCCTCCTCCTCCTCATCTTCCTCGTCCTCCTCATCCTCCAGAACTGTGCCCTGGCTTGAATATTTTGGACCTGGCATATGCTGGTGCAGGAACCCACCCTCCGAGCCACTTGCGAATGACTGGCCTGATAACCGTGGAAATGACGTTCACCGAGCCTCCCACCCAAGGACGTGGTCGTATACGGTCCAGGTTTTATAAGTTCGGTCCCGTGTCAAGACCTCCTACTCCTCCTGCTCCTTCTACTCCTCCTCCTCCTCCTTAACCTCGTCCCACCGTGGGTTGTAGGTTACACCTGTTCGATTGGAAATAATTTTACTTAGTCCGTACCTAGGGTGTTCTGAACAGACATGGAACACGTCTTATTTGTAAATCTGACCTGAGTGTGTCGGTAAGTATATGAAGAAAAAAACTTATCC
>BLSH010499426.1:1125655-1143438 GCA_018402905.1 Glandirana rugosa
GATGACGACAGACACGACAACGGGTATGTAAAATCTCTAATTTCTGCTATCTGTCCTCAGAGCAACAGCACAGACAGCAGTAGTAAAGTAATCTATCTCAGGATGCAGGATCAGGTCTTAAAATGTCTCAAATCTCTCCCTCACGCTTTCAGCTTCCTTTCCCTACACTAACCCAAGGAGCATGTGACTGCAGCACTGTGACTCCAGCTTATAAAGAGGCTGGGTCACATGATGCACTGGCCAATCACAGCCATGCCATTAGTAGGCATGGCTGTGATGGCTTCTAAGGGCAAACCAGTGAAACGCTTGTTGATTGGCTGCCCTGTAGCTTCTCAACACGTGGAGTAAAATAGCAGAACCCCGGACCGAACCCGAACGATTTTTTAAATGTCCGGGTCCGGGTCCGTGCCCCGGACACCCGAAAGTTCGGTACGGACCCGAACGTTACAGTCCGGGTTCGCTCAACACTATTCATAGGCCCTCTTTTTATCCTACCAAGTTTGATAACTTGCACTAGACGGGGACTCTATATGGCAAGCTTTTGCCTGGACAGCAGCAGACTTCAACTACCTAATTGATGATTCAACAAATAGCCCCTATCATGGACACAAAGGAGGTATGCAACAAGCCCTTAAAGGCAACCCAAAGGGAATAGGAAGCAGTCTGTGCATTGTTTAGCCAAAAGTGAGATATAGCTGTGGAGCAGGAGTTAACCACAATTTTGTAATCTAACCAGTAGGGATTTAACCAGTTGCCGACTGCCCGCTGTGGCTTGATGGCGGCAACTTGGTTCGTTATCGCGAAACGCTGTCAGGTGACGGCGGCCGCGATCATGCTCACGGTGCGGGCACTAAGATCAGATTTGATAGAAGGCCAATCAGTCTACAGGGCCAGGCCAATAATATTTGGCCTGGACCTTCCGATCAGTCCTGGCCAATGGTAGTGCACCTCTGTAATGTAAACAGAGGCAGAGGAAATTAGCTCATCTTCCTCCCTGAAGCCCTTTTTGGTTCCGGCGAGGAAGAGAGAGCTTCTAATCATGAGTTGCACAACACCACACTGACACCAGGACAGTTAGGCACACTTTTAACCCTTTGATCGCCCCCAGTTAACCCCTTCATTGCTGTCACCCCCTGTCACTGTGTCATAATAGTGCAGTGATCTGATTTTTACTGATCGCTGTACTTGTTACCCTTGTGACACTAATCAGTGTTAGGGTAGGTTAGTAGTAGGCCCAGGTAGGTATAAATACCCCCCCAATAAAGTTGTTAACCCCTTAATTGCCCCCAGTCATCTGTGATCACTGTATAAGTGTGACAGGAGACGCTTGTTAGATAGATTGTTTTTTTTTTTTTCAATCGGCACCCGCCATGTATATAAATATATATATACCTAATAAAGGTTTTAACCCCTGATTGCCTAGTGGTGACACCAGTTAGGTTTTAGCGTGCGTTAGGGTCAGCGTAAACACAAGGAAGGGCCAATTAGGTTAGGTACTCTAACAAGCATACACACACATTAAATAGGTGTTAGATACTATTGTAGTATCTGATCAGATCAATATCTGCAATCTGATCAGATATATATTAGTGTTCTAAAAAATGCAGCGTTAGCAGGATCAGCCCAGATACCTGCTAGCACCTGCGTTTAGCCCCTCCGCCCAGCTCAGCCCACCCAAGTGCAGGATCAATAGATCGCTGACACTTACAAAATACAGAACACATATCTGCAGCATTCGCAGAGATCGCGCCCGATCCCTGCAAAATCTGATAGTGATTTTGTTAGCGTTTGAAACAGGCTCTGACAACCAGGTGCGCTTTTTTGCCTGTGAGTCACGCTAGTGTATGCATCAAATTTAGAAAGTCCAAAATGTCCAGTCGCACGTACAGTAGTGAAGAGGCCTACACGTTGCTGAGTATGACAGATGAGAGTGATGGGGAAGCCTCGCTGTCAGAATCAGGCTCAGCATACGATCCCATAGACAGCAGCGGCACCCCGTCAGATAGCTCTGACGACGGAGCGGTCCCTGCTACGGTCAGGCGTACCAGATCCCGTTCTGCTGTCCCTGAGGTGCAAGAACCGCTCATCCTTCTGGTGACCTGGCAAGCACCAGCGGCCTAGTACATCCTGGTCATAGACAAAGCAGCACTGTAGTAACACGTGGTGACATGGTGAGCCCCATAAGTGCAGTTCAAGCTGGTGTGGCTAGCACAAGTAATGTCCTGCAGCTACAAAGAAGTCGAACACAGGCCCGAAAAGCCCATAGTGCCCTTCCCGCTGAGTTTTCTAACCCTGATTGGCAACCTCCCACTGATTCAGCTCCTGTACTTCCCCCGTTCACTGGCCAACATGGAATCATGGTGAATACAATTGATTTTACGGCCATCGATTTTTATTCGCTGTATTTCACGGAAGATCTCTATAGATCTATAGTGGACCAAAGCAATTTATATGCTGGTTAATTCATCGCCGCTAATCCCCATTTGACACTTGCCAGAGAGTGGAAACCAATCACAGTTCCAGAATTTAAGACCTTTCTGGGCCTTTCCTTCCTCATGGGCATAAAAAAAACTGAGTTGCAGTCATATTGGTCCACTGACCCAATTCATCACATGCCTGTGTTCTCTACTTTAATGGCCAGGACACGATACAAACCGATTTTGCGGTTCATGCACTTCAGTGACAATGAACTCTGTCATCCATGGGGTGACCCTGGATATGATCGGCTCTACAAAATTCGGCCCCTCATAAACCACTTCAACACCCAGTTCTCCGCACTTTTCATTCCCAACCAAGTTGCGTGTGTGGACGAGTCCCTGGTTAAATTTTCTGGCCCCAACAAGCGTGCCAGATAGGGGGTCAAACTGTATAAGCTCTGTGACAGGGCCACAGGCTATACATGTAGTTTCATGGTTTATGAGGACAAAGACAGTCATGTAGAGCCAGAAGGATGCCCAGACTACATAGGGAGATTGTGTGGAGTTTGGTGTCAACCTTATTCATAAAGGGGTACCACTTGTATGTGGCCAATTATTACACAAGCGTGCCACTTTTTAGTCACTTGTTTGATCCCCAAATTGGCGCATGTGGCACAGTGCGACCTAATCGCCGGGGCTTCCCCTAATGGCTTGTAGATTCCCATCTTAGACAGGGGGGAGAGCCTGCTTGAAGTGTAATAATTTGCTTGCGATGAAGTGGAGGGACAATTGGAATGTTTTAGTTCTGACCTCCCTTCATTCAGATACGACCGTCCAAATTCCTATGGCGAATGTTGTTTTGGAGAAACCACTCTGTGTCCACAATTATAACCTAAATATGGCAGGGGTGGACCTAAACTACCAGTTATTGGCGCCATACCTAATTGCCCGTAAGGCCAGACGATGGTACAAAAAAGTGTCTGTATACCTTTTTCAATTGGCTTTGCTGAATGCTCATGTCTTATACAGAGCGTCAGGATGGACGAGAGCCTTCCTCAAATTCCTGGAAGAGATCATCACAGCTCTTCTGTTTCCAGATGGTACTGCACCCCCACTTCACAATTTGAATGCAGTTAGCCGGTCGCACTTTCCACGAGTCCTCCGTGGTACCCAAAGCCACAGAACAACTCAAAAGAGATGTTGTGTCTGCAGACGACGCAGATACAGGCGTGACACCCGTACTTATTGTCCCACCTGTCCTGACCAGCCTGGTCTCTGCATCCAAGAATGTTTTGAACGCTACCACACATTAGTGAATTATTACCGTAAGGTACAGCAGGCACACTTACATAGGGTCTCCAAAGATGCCAGTGCATTTTGAGAGACCCAAACCTGCAACCAGTTACAGTTTTTAGTTACAAAAAAAAAAAAGATGTACCAAAAAACAAAAAAATAAAAAAAAATTAAAATAGCAAAAAAATAAAAAATGTTAAAAAAAACCAAAAAAATATAAAATAAAAAAGCCAAAAACAGTTGTACGTTTCTTTTTTTCTCTCTCTCTTGTTTTCTCTCTAATCTCTCTCTATTGTTAATATTTTTTATGCATACCTGTAATGTTTTGTTATTGTTTTTATCAAGTTTTCTTTGCAGGTATGTCATTTTTTAATGTTACTGCTTACCTGTAATGTTTTATTGTTAATGTGTTTTATCATTTTTTCTTCTCAGCAAGTACCGTATGTGATTTTTTATGTTACTGTGTTTTATTAATTGTTTGTTCTTTTTCAGGTAAGCCATTCAGCTGCAGCACTGATTTATTAATGGTGACAGCAAAAGACATTGCTCCCACCATTCATAAAGCAGGGACTCCATCACTGTAGGCGGTGATTTCACCACCACAGTTAAAAAAAGAGCATATATACCGGAGCATAGGGGCAGGGGGTGGAAATTGGGATGGATTGCCCCTATGCTCTGGCATATGTTTTTAAAAAGGGGCTATACGCACCATTAGAAGTGGGTGGATGAGGGGAGGTTTTCTAATGGTGGGCATACCCACCAATTGATTCTTTTTTCATTTAACCCACAGGCTGCATGAAAAAAAGAACATTACAATATATGCCCAACAAGGGCCAGCGACATACTAGTATGTAGCTGGTCTTCTCAGGCTCTCCTGTCCCACTGGGGAACATGAGAATGCAGCCAGTGGTTCTGCCAGCTGACCATAGAGCTGATCGAAAATGGCTCCAATCATCTCTATGGCCTAAGAAACCGGAGGCTACGAGCATTTCGTGACTTCGGTTTCGCCGAATATAAACCGCGCCATTGGAAAATTGGGGAAGCATCTTATCACACAGATTTTGGTGTGGTCAGATGCTTTAAGGGCTGGGGAAAGATCTAGAGTCTAGTAGACCCCAAATTAAAAAAAAAAAAATGCGACAATACCGATTTTTATCATAGGGGATATTTAAAATCCCTGTGATAGAAATAAAAATGATTAAAAAAAAGATGAAAAGGACAGTGTAAAAATAAAATAAAAATAAAAATAAATAATTTAAGAAAAACCCCTCTGTCCCCCCCGTGCACGCACGCAAAGGTGGACGCAAGCGTCAGTCTCGTGTCATATGTAAACAATTTCACCATGCATATTAGGTATCATCACGTACGTCAGATCGAGGGCAGTAATTCTAGCAGTAGACCTCCTCTGCAGATCTAAAGTGGTAACCTGTAAAGGCTTTTAAAGGCTTTTAAAAATGTATATAGTTTGTCGCCGCTTCGCGGGTGTGCGTCATTTTTAAAGCATGTCATGTTTGGTGTCTATGCACTCGGCATGAGATCATCTTTTATATTTCACCAAACATTTTGGCAAAATAGTGTGTTTTTGTGCATTAAAACTCAAAAAATTGCTTTTTTTCCCCAAAAATTGCGTTTGAAAAATTGCTGCGCAGATACTTTGTGAAACAAAAATTGTAACACCCACTAATTTAATCTGTAGGGCCTCTGCTTTAAAAAAATATATAATGTTTGGGGTTCAAAGTAATTTTCTAGCAAAAAAAAAGTATTTTTTCATGTAAACAAAAAGTGTCAGAAAAGACTTGGTGGTTCAAGTGGTTAGAAGAGTGGGTGATGTTGGGCATAAAATGCCAGGACAGTTCAACCCCCCCAAATGACCCCATTTTTGAAAGTAGACACCCCAAGCTATTTTCTGAGAGGCATGTTGAGTCCATGGAATATATTGATTGTTTGTCATAAGTGATTGAAAAATGACCAAAAAAAAAATTGCACAAAGTTGTCACTGAAATGATATATTGCTCACACATGCCATGGGTATGTGTGGAATTACACCCCAAAATACATTCTGCTGCTTCTCCTGAGTACAGGGATAGCCCATGTGTCAGACTTTTTGGGAGCCTATCCGTGTACGGGATCCTGAAAACCAATCACCGCCTTCAGGATTTCTAAGGGCGAAAATTTATGCCTTCACTCCTCACTACCTATCCAGGTTTCGGAGGCCATGAAATGCCCAGATAGCAAAAAAAAAACCAAATGATCTAATTTTGGAAAGTAGACACTCCAATCTATCTGCTGAGAGGCATGTTGAGTCCATGGAATATTTTATATTTTGCCACAAGTTCCGGGGAAATGACAATTTGCTTTTTAACACTTTTTCTGTCACTTTTTAAATAGCTTTTTTTGGTTAATTGGTCACAGGTGATTTAATTCCTATAAAGGTCTCTGTTGAACTCATTTCAGAGCTTGCTCATCTTGAGCTTGCTACATATTTGCCTGTTGGGCCTCTGACCAAGTGGACCTTGACTAAGTGGTGAGTTAAAAATCAGAATTTAAAACAGGAGATTATAACAGGAGTTGTTCTGTTACATGATTTCCATGTAACATAAATATGCAGCTATAGTAATGTTTTTATAGTTGGTTATTATAATGCCATCTTGTGGTTCTTTTGGATATTACACCTTCCTATTGTATTTTCTAAGTGTGTACCTCCCATCCTCTGTGAGCTATTTCCTCTTCCTAGTTCACTCTACTCTGTAACTTCCTGTTCCTGGTGAACTCTGCTATACTATTTCCTCTTCCTGTGTCCTCTCTCTCATGAGGTAAAGAATATGGCCACACGCTAGAAGGCCTCACTCAATCTACTCGCATCCTAGGACACATTACTATGTTTTGACCTGCAGTTACCATCTTTCGACCATCTGTCACATTTGTTGTATGCTGTACCTGCTATTCCAATGAATAAACGCTCATGGAAGGAATCGGTAATTGGTGAGTCACTATCTGATAAGAACTGTCTGCGGTGATCATATCTGCTTATACAGGCCAGGCATAGAGGTCTCAACAAGGGATAAGTCGCCATTACAACAGTTAGGAGTCAGAATAGGAGTCTTCAAACCTGTAAGTAACATCTACAATTTCCAGTTATTAGTGTTGTTGTATCTGGGAAAATGTGTGCAAGCAGGATTGAAGGTTTTGTACAGTGCACAGTGTGCTGCATGTATGCAACTATGGAGCAACAGCTCCAGGATGGATACCGCTGCGACAGATGTGAGCAGGTTGCCCTTCTGGAAGCTCGCATTAGAGATCTGGAGGAGCAAATTGCAACTCTGGACAGAGCTGTCAACCTTGAAAGGGGTCCTCTGCTCACTGAGCAGGTGGCTAGTAGGGTTAAAGGGGAGGGTGGAGGGGTAAGTCAGGATTATAAGGTAGGCAGATGGGTTAATACATTTAGAGGGAGTGGTAGGGGCTCACAGAAAAGGCCAGCCCTGGGTTTGAGCACCCTAACAGATTTGCCAATTTGAGCGAAGATGTGGGGGTGGCAAACTCAGAGGTGGCAGCCCTGGATGTCACTGCTCCCCCTAACAGCCGGGAGAGCAGCCCATCTAGTAGGGGTGGTAGGGGTAGTGCAGGTAGGCCTAGACAGTTGGTGGTAATTGGGGATTCTATAATTAGAAGGACTGATAGAATAATTTTTCGCCAGGATCGCCTCAAGCTAATGTTTTGCTGTCTCCCTGGTGCCAGGGTTCGGCATGTGGTGGACCGGGTTGATAAATTAGTGGGAGGGGCTGGGCATGACCCAGCTGTCTTGGTCCACATTGGAACCAATGACAGAATAGATGGAAGGTGGAGGCTCCTTAAGAACCAATTTAAAGAATTAGGTTGCAAGTTGAAGGGAAGGATTCTCTGAAATATTGCCTGTGCCATGCGCAACACAGGAAAGGCAGGGGGGGATTAGAGCCCTGAATGCATGGCTAAAGATCTGGTGTAAGGAGGAGGGCTTTGGGTTTTTAGAGCACTGGGCTGACTTTTCATTGGGGTGCAACCTATATGCTAAAGATGGTCTGCACCTAAATGGAAGAGGGTCTGTTGTGCTAGGGGAGAGGTTTATGGGAAGGCTGGAGGAGTATTTAAACTAGGATTGAGGGGGGAGGGTGCATTAGATTATAATGGGGTAGACAGGTCAGACAGGGGCCAGCCCCTATTGGTGGGTGGAATGGGGAAAGATGAGGGGAGGGCAAATAAAGATGATATGAAGGTTCCCATGTTACAATCAACCATTGGAAATGGTACTGTTTGTGCTAAAATTAAAAATATGCAAGATACATGTGCAAGATGTGACACTGAATTAAAGTGTTTGTTCACCAATGCCAGGAGTCTGCCAAGCAAAATAGGTGAGTTGGAAGCTCTGGTGCATGAGGAGAACTATGATTTGATTGGTATAGCTGAATCATGGCTTCATTCTTCACATGACTGGGCTATTAATATTCCTGGCTATGCGCTCTTTCGGGAAGACAGGGTAAAACGGAGGGGTGGTGGTGTCTGTCTCTATGTGAGAAGTGATCTCAAAGCGAGTATGAATGAGGACCTAGTTGATGTTGAGTATGATGAGTCTGAAGCATTATGGGTAGATCTGCATATGGGTGTGCACACTACAAAGGTTATCATTGGAGTTTGTTATAGACCTCCCAGTGTTAAAGAGGAGATGGAGACTCTACTCCTTGCACAGATAGAAAGAGCTACAAGGGCTGGGACAGTGATAATAAGGGGGATTTTAACTACCCGGAAATTAACTGGAGTAATGGCACTGCTGGGACAGCTAAAGGGCAAAAATTTATAGACCTATTACAGGACAATTTTATGGTCCAGTTTATTGAGGCACCAACTAGGAATGACGCTTTGCTGGACCAGGTAATCTCAAACCATGCAGAGCTTATTACCAATATACATATAAAAGAATATCTGGGTAACAGTGACCATAACATGAACAAGGAGAGGCGTCTCTAAGTGCAAAAAGTAAGTACAATTTATTTAAAATGTATAAAAACACTCACATGGATGAAAAACAATACAGGCATGAACCGACTGGGGAAGAGGGGGGAGACCGCAGTCACTCTCAAGGTCCCGGAAGTCCCAAGCCGCTGTAAAGTCCTCTGTCCTCCACCGCTAAAAGATGAAATAGCGGGCTCGTGTAGCGGTATCCGGAACGAGGCCTGAAGCACAGCTGGAGTGCAGTCCAAGGGTGATGGCGTCATAAAATGCATTCTATGACAATTCATTCCTGTATTGTTTTTCATCCATGTGAGTGTTTTTATACATTTTAAACAAATTGTACTTACTTTTTGCACTTAGAGGCGCCTCTCCTTGTTCATATTGTTGCAGTATTGGTGGGATCCGGGTCCACCCTTCTCAGGCTACCCTCAGTGCTGGATTGATCATCTGTCTTCATCCAATTTACATTCATCTATTATCTGGTTTGACTTCATCTTATTGGTTGCTGCTCATTCCCTCTTCCCTGTCTTTGGACGGTAATATCATCTATTTACATCATTCAAAATCCTTTTCCTATTCACTGTATTATCATTCTTGGTCCTATGCCTATTTAATTTGCGCCCCAATACTTGTTACAGTGACCATAACATGATTTCATTTAATGTAAGCTGCAAGCAACAAACACACACGGGAAAGATAAAAACACTTAATTTTAAGAGAGCAAATTTTACAAAGATGAGGGCTGTTCTCCAGGGCTTAGACTGGGAGGGAATATTGGCATCGATGAACACAGAACAGAAATGGGAATTTTTCGAGGGGCGTGGCTTGGCGTGAACGGGCATCGGACGTTCTTTACAGGACCTCCAGACCCCCTCTACCTAATCCAGAGGAATCCTCACAATCCAAGGACTGGTGAGCGTTTCTATCACCCCTGCCATCTTCCCCACAACTTGGGCTACATCCCCATATATATAGCTAGCGGCAGAAGCGCCGCCGCCGCCGAAAAGCCTCCTAAGCCACCTCGCCCACGGCATCAATATTAGGCCATCAGAGCCTCATCTATACAGCAATCCAGCCCAGTAGACCATCCGCCTGATAGACATTCTGGGCTGATACTTACTTTGCAGTCTCTACAGCTCGGAGCTCCCCATCAGAAATTCAGACACAGAATTCAGGCAAGACCGGGGTCCCGGTGTGGCCTACACCGGCGGCCATATTGTGACTCCCTTCGTTCGGTATTTCCTGCTTTTCTGACAGCCAGACCAGCTAAAAACAAGCCCTATCACACATCCCACCCTAGTAATCTAACCCCCTGAGTATCCTGTACCTGAACTGTCCACGGAGCTTCTAGAAACACCAATAAGGCCTATCCACGGCAGCCATCTTGGCACACCCATACGATCTCCTAAGCAAGTTATTGCTTCCTTCTAGAATAACTAACTGATTGAACAGTGGCCTACCCACTGTCTAAGATGGCAGCCTAAACCCCTCACTCTGCCTCTAGTCGGTTGACCATTTGCCCCAGAGGATTCACACCACACATATTATGGGCAAAACGGACCATAGCCCCCCAGCATCTCGCTCCCGCTCACCACGAGCTCCAAACAGTCAAGCCAGCAAGGGGTTCCATGACCTTTTTCGTTCCCAGTCTCTGGACACAGCAGCCTCAAGCCAGAGCTCAGGAGCAGTTATGCAGCCCAACGGAAGCCCTTCCAGAGCAGTGCCCCCCGCCGGCCCAGCCGAACACGAACGCACCCTAAGCCTGGCAGACCTAAAGGCGGTAGCTGCGGATATTAAAGACTCCCTGTTCGCAGCAATTTTGGATCTTCGCAAAGACATGCAAGTAATGACATCTAGATTGGAAGAGGTGGAGGAGTTAACTTACCGCCATGACACTGATATTCACGAGGCACAACAAGCCCTCAACGCACACACCCTACAATTGAGAGATATCCACCGACACTTGGAGGACCTCGAAAACAGAAACAGTAGACATAACGTCAGGTCTGCCAGAATCCGTGGATCCCACCCAACTCAACCAAACTGCTCTGACCATATTTAATGATCTACTGGAAAGACCCCCAGAGACACAAATTGAAATGGACCGTCTTCATCGCGCCCTACGACCAAGACGCAGAGATACAGACCCTCCCAGAGATGTCATTGGCCACATCAATAGCTTCCACCTTAAGGAAGAGATCTTGCGTAAAGCCAGGGCCAAAGATAGAATCCTTTTCAATGGCATAGAGATCAAGCTTTATCAAGACCTGTCTCAGATCACACTACTAAAGCGCAAGAATCTCCGCCCTCTATTGGATGTTCTTCGGGAAAGAGACGTTCCTTATAGATGGAAGTTCCCCTTCTGTCTCTCTGCTGGTCCCCCTGGACGCGCCGTTCAACTGCGGGTTCCTGAGGATATGGAACGCTTTTGTGAAAGTCTTGACATCCCCTTCTGCGATATCCCAGACTGGCATCAAAGCCCAAGACTCACAGCTCAAAACATAGAAGAGCCGATGGAGTTTCAACATCATGGCCTTGCTGCCCCCCTCGTAGAAGACGTCTGTCAGCTCGCAATTCCCCGCCGCCTGCCAACCGAAGACCCCCAGGTGGAGAGAGCGTACCGGCCTCCCCGGTACATAGAAGGCCTAGAAGAGATTGACTGCCCGACTTTCTGCTGTTACTTAAGCCCCCCTTGTCAAGTCATGTCATCTCCTGGTAAAGGTTTTCCTTTTATGTTCCATTGCAATCTGGCAGGATTTCCGTCAAAAACACAGAGCAGTCTCCCCTTTTCAACTCTTAAACACCGGCTGGATAAGCTTGCATCCTAAGAGACCTTTGTACCTGTTCCTTCAACGTTAACACATATAAATGATCAAGCTTTTGTGTCCACTATTCCATACACCCGTATACGGTCTTGGCAGATGCCTGAATCTCTGTGAATTTCGAATCATCCTGTTGACTATGATTTCAGGGTTGTTACACGTCATAGCTGTGATCTGCTGTATGGGCTAGAGAAGCTGGTGAAGGGCTGCCCCCCCCCAATCAAACATACCTGGTTTTTGAATACCAGGGCAACATATCCCCCATTGCACTCATAAGAGTTTTAAGATATAAATGCAAATTACATGCGCTTCATAGGTTGTAACCCTATTTTCCAGCTAAAGATGCAACAGAGGGGTAAGGCATCATGGGAGACCAGCTCTTTGCCAGCCCTGCACCAGTGTTGATCCTTTCAGCCTACTTTTCGAAAGAAAGTCATCTCTGCACGTCATAATATCTCTCTCACGCAAGAACGTACTAAGACATCCGCTTAACCCCAGATATCCCTTTCACCTACACGTACCCTGGCAAGTTAGTGGGCCTTAGTGTGTACTATGTCACCATGCAGGATGCAAAACTGCTGTATTTCACCTTTTAGTTACGAACTGTGTTACAGGTTCTCTATGTCTGATGAAGATCTGGTCTCCACCCCCACACACGCCCAACACCAGGGAAGCTTAGAATCATATCTCCCGGGGCAACTTACAGAGCTATATGACAAAAGTGTAACACGTACACATTACACATACTAGGTGTTATACCTCCTTTTGCAGACGATTCCCCCTCCACACCCGCTTTGTTATTATTTTACTAGCCCCTTAATAATGTGTGTCAGGGTACCGCGGGAGGCCAGATCCGCATCAGTACAGCATTCATAACCTCCCAGGACTGGTTACGTATTTTGTTTCCTTACATAAGTTGCTTATAGCACCCCATTGTCCAAGTTCAAGTATGGGTGTCTACTCCCACTGCAATACCCAGAGATCTTATCCCCAGCCTTCTCAATGCCCCCATTCTCACAGGAAAGATTTACGATGTCCTTGCAGCCCTTATTACTTTACTTCTCCCTTTGTCTTTTGATAGCTGTTTATGTCTTTGAAAATGTTAACACTATGGAGACTGTGGTATAGGTGTTCTACATATCTCATTTATGTTTTGCCTATTACGCATATGTGCCTGGTAACGAACTGGCTCTCCTACCGCCTTTTCCTGACCAACACTTTACCCTACACCATAAACCCCCTGGTAACTTTTATGGGCTTTAACGACCCAAATGCTTATCCCATTTAGTGAGAGAGAGTTGACCCTCTTTCCCACATGCAGAGCTCCCTCTCTTCACCCCTTTCATTCCACTCTTCATACCCCCATCATTTTCTGTGCTAAACAGTCATGGAGAGCCAGTTCGGCATCAGTCTTGAGTTAATGACTTATAGTTGCTGTGTGCAGAGCCCAGATGGTCATTTAAGATGCTTGCAAATCCTCATCATTCCTTTCAAAAGCGACAAAACCGACTAACGGCAGAGTATTCGGTCAACCAAATATATCCCTCACCTACACCATTTGAACGGACTTCCCCGTTCACCCTTCCACGCCCCACCACAGCTTAGTTCACTGAACTAAGCTGAACACATCCGACACGCCTAGTGCAGTTAGGTAGGATAGCTGGCCTATCCCTACTGTCGGTATATCCAAACCCCCACGAACCCAGTCAAGTTTTCCTAACCTATCCCCCCCTCTATCCGCAAAGTACCCCACTTCCCCCTTCTTCTAACTCTACCCCCCCTCTTTTTTTTTTTTTTCTCCCTGTCTCGATACAGCTGAACTAGTAATGGTCCCTGACGTCAGGACGTCCAACTGCGTAAACTTAAAACTAATCTCAATCAATGCAAAAGGCCTCAACCTCCCCGAGAAGAGGTCACAACTCCTCTTCTATATGCAAAAAACTAAAGCCGACGTGGTTCTTATACAAGAAACGCATTTTAAAACAGGCCACATCCCAAAACTATCAAACAAATTTTACCCCACTACCCTTCATGCAACCAACAATTTGGCAAAAACAAAGGAATCTCCATCCTCATCTCCAAACGTCTCCCCTTCTCCATTACAGATACTTTGGCAGATGAGGATGGCCGTTTCCTATTCGTGAAAGGTACTCTTTGGGGACGTCCATTGACATTAGCCAACATCTACAGCCCTAACTCCGCCCAGGTATCCTTCTTTGGCAACGCAACAGATATATTAACATCGTTCCAAACTGGGATCCTCCTCCTTGGGGGAGACTTTAATGTAACACTGAACCCCATTGAAGACTCATCCACATGCTCCTCCTCTACCCCCTATAGAGCCCAAATTAAACTCCAACTGCAACACCTCCTCCTTCACGACGCTTGGCGTACTTTGAATCCCGGGGTTAAAGATTATACATTCTATTCCACCCCCCATAACAGATACTCCAGAATCTACTATTTTTTTATCTCACAAAAAGATCTATCACTACTTTCCAGAGCTAGTATCGAACCCCTCGTTTTGTCGGATCACCATCCGATTACTATCACCCTAACTTTTCCCGAACACCGATCAATGAACAAAACCTGGAGACTCGATACTTCACTACTCTCAGACCCAATACGCACAGATACAATTAATAAACAAATAAGAGAATTCTTCGAATTGAACAATACCCCAGATATGAGCCCTCTCTCTCAGTGGAAAGCCCACAAATGTGTCATCAGGGGACTCTTACTAAAAATGGCAGCAACACGTAAGAGACTCAATCAAGAGCACATTAACAAACTTCTGATTCAAATACATGCCCTGGAACGAGCCCACAAACTTACTAAAGCCCAACAGACCTGGAGGGAACTCGAACAGTTACGTGCCCAACTCAGGGAAGAACTAGGCCGGATTGTCCGAAAAAAATTCACACTATCACAAAAGATATTTTTTGAGCACAGTAACAAGTGTGGCAAATACTTAGCTAGGGCAATCCAAACCAAAAAAGCTAATTCCACTGTACACTCCTTGCGCACGCCCTCCGGACAATCGCTCTTATCCAACGAAGACATTGCAAAGCACTTTGCAGAGTTTTACTCGAGCCTCTACAATCTAAAATCAGAACATAGACCTCCAGGTAAAAATAGGCCTAGGCAAACAATAATTGAGGAGTTCCTAAAACTATAAAGCCCCACACCTTTATCCGCACAGCAAGCAAAAGACATAGACGGACCACTAACGGAGGACGAATTTAAAAATGTTACCAAACAGATGAAACAAGGCAAATGCCCAGGCCCCGACGGTTTCCCCCTGGCCTACTATAGATCATTCTCCGATTCCCTAATCAAACCCTTTCTAAGTGCATATAACCGCCTCCCAGAATTAGCGACACCTCATAAGACTGTATTTGAAGCACACATATCGGTGATCCCCAAACCGGGGAAAGACCCTACATTAGCCTCTAACTATCGCCCTATCTCACTCTTAAACACCGACTTGAAAATTTACGCAAAAATGCTGGCCAATCGCATTCTCCCCTTATTACCACAGCTCATTGGTAATGACCAAGTAGGATTTGTCCCAGGAAGGGAGGCTAGGGACAACACCCTTAAAGCACTAAGTATCCACCACCATCTCACAAAGTCAAACCAAGCTGGCTTTTTTTTATCCCTGGACGCAGAGGAGGCGTTTGACAGGTTGGCTTGGGACTACTTGCTGGTGGTACTTCAGTCCCTGGGCATTGGCGAGCACTTGACCCGCCTTATAATGGTCCTCTACAGTGCTCCCACTGCCAGGGTTCGAGTTAACGGCCTCCTGTCAGATGCCTTCTCTATCAACAACGGTACACGCCAGGGTTGCCCTCTTTCTCCCCTATTATTTATTTTAACTTTGGAACCTCTCCTAAGGCGCATCCGGGAAAACCAAAACATCAAAGGTGTGTCGATTGGGGCTAAGCAATACAAATTAGCGGCGTTTGCTGACGATGTGTTGCTATTTTTGACTGAACCCCTCGTCTCACTCCCCAATCTCAT
Organism: Glandirana rugosa; assembly: GCA_018402905.1. Lineage (NCBI taxonomy): Eukaryota > Metazoa > Chordata > Amphibia > Anura > Ranidae > Glandirana > Glandirana rugosa. The sequence goes on from BLSH010499426.1 coordinate 1,141,194, forward strand.
GAAGGACTTCCAGCTCTTTCAATTTTTAGCACACTTCAAAATCAACTGCCATAAATCTGAGGCGATGAATGTCTCTCTTCCGTCTACCCAAGTCACTACGTGCACACAAAACGTCCCATTCACCTGGCAAAAAGAGGCCATAACCTATCTCGGTATCCAACTCCCTGTACATCTTGGCGACCTATACATTAAAAATTTTTCTAACATTCCAAAGACAATAGGTAACGACCTCACAAACTGGAATAAGGCACATTTCTCATGGTTTGGCCGGGCGGCGATCATTAAAATAAATATCCTTCCACGCATCTTATGTTTTTTCCAGACCGTACCTATCGCCATCCCCAGGAGCTTTTTCAAATCCATCAAAGCTTTATGTACATCATTCCTCTGGAACCATAAGAAGCCTAGAATCAGTTTCGACCAACTCACTAAACCCAAAACCAAAGGTGGGATTGGCCTTCCGGACTTCACACAATATTACAGAGCTTGCCACCTTCAAAGGATTATTGATTGGCCCCTCCACGCAAATAGTAAAGATTGGGTCAATCAAGAAAAAAGTCTCTCTAAAATGCCTCTATGCAGCCTCCCTTGGACCCGCCATCAATATAATCGTCTAAACATACATGACCACCCCTGTATTGGCCCTACCCTCCAGTGCTTCAAAGAGGCCTCCAACAAAAACAAAATATCGAAAATCACGGGCCCACTGACCCCCCTACTCGGCAACCCTGATTTCCCTCCGGGTCTGTCGAAACACCCTTGCTCCATAGACCAATCAGACATCGGCCTTAGAATCACACACTTAGTGCAGAATGGTAAGTTACTACCCTTTGACGACTTTAATACCCAACAAGCCAACTCGAAGATCTAATTCTGGGAATACCGGCAAATCCACCACTTTGTAAACTCCATTCAAAAAACATATGATCTTTCATCACCACTAACCCCCTTTGAATCGCTCTGTCTAACTCAAACCCCTCAAAGACATGTCATATCTCTCCTGTACAATATGTTATGGCACAACACTAAAGCTAATGATGGTAAAACACGTGACATCTGGGCCCGGGAGCTACATCTCGACCTGTCCGAACCCCAGTGGGGGAACATACTAAGATGTATCCACAAAGGATCTATTAATGTGGCTATTCAGGAGAATAATTATAAACTATTTACACGTTGGTACCGCTCACCTGCTCTACTCCACAGATTTCATGCCGCAACTCCTGACTTATGCTGGAGATGCCAACTAGAGACAGGCGACCTCTTCCATATTTGGTGGGGGTGTCCAGGCATAGTGGACTTTTGGAAAGCAGTTCATCAAAAAACAGTGGCAATCACTACCACTCCACTCAAACTATCACCAGCACACTATCTCTTGCACCATCAAATAAACACCGAACCCTCATACTTTAACACTCTTGCCATGTCATCAATTAATGCGGCAAAACTTTGTATCCCCAAACTGTGGGGAACTCAGGAGTCTCCATCTCTCAAAGACTGGTACTCTAGAGTTGAAAAAATTGCAGAAATGGAAGAACTCATTGCCATAGCTCACGACTCCCCCTCTAAATTTGCTAAAAAATGGGCATGTTGGACCCACTTCCGCTTATCATCTGAATGCATTCAGACTATGGGACTCTGCTAGGAAGCCTTCTAAAACCTAAGCGCACAAGTTGGCCAACCTCATATCCGTTTGACCGACAAAATCATCTAAATTACCAAAACCCCCGTCCCCCCCTTTTTTTTTTTCTCATCTCTTTCTTCTTCTTTCTCTTTCCTCTTTCCCTCCCCTTCTCCACCCACCCTATACCTTCCCCATTCCCTCTACATTTCTAGAGTGCATGTGCTGGACACATGCTCTCTAGACTTTCACATCTGGCTCATCTTCAGAAGCACTATACAATAAGAATACATCCCCCCCCCCTTTGTGGTATCACGAAGACTTCTACTCGGTCTACACTTTCAGATCTCTCGTACACAGGTCGTGTACGTGAGATCTTTACATCTCCCTTACCCCTTCCATATCCCACCCACCTCTTCCCCTCCCTTTCTCCTTTCTCTTTCTTCTTCTTTCTCTACTCTTTTTTTTTTTCCCCCCCTGCCCCCAAAACCATTAAATCTACTAAAACAGCCAGTTTGCCTATACTCCAACCGGTTGAACACGCGAATCCAAAATCTTCCGAAGGATCGTCTCAGGGTATCAGACTTACGTAAGTCTACTATTCGCCTTCACCCAGGTTGTACG
>BLSH010499426.1:1165272-1177216 GCA_018402905.1 Glandirana rugosa
CTGTTTCAGGCCCAGGCCCAGGCCTGCCTTGGGCTTGCTAGCGTGCCTGTTGCTTGGGGTAACTTTAGTTACCCCTGGGCTTGAAAATCCGTGTTTTTACCGACATCGTTTCAGGACCTTTCGGGGTCTCCCGACGTTTTCCTTCATTTTACCCCCATTCCCATCCCGTTCACGGGATGGTTTTTTTACCCCTGTCCCTTTATTGAAATTTATAAAATTTTTTTTATTTTTGTATTTTTTTCGTTTTTACCTCCACTTACACCTAGTAGAAGTTTGACACAGACTTTTCATAATTAATTGCCATCTTCGGTATATTGACAAGATTTTACCCATTTTTTTACTTGATTTTAATTTATTTTCCCTATCCCCATTTATTTGTAGGGCACTTGCCCTAGTTTGAAGATGATTTTAGAACAGTTATATGGCTTCTACCGTTAATTAATACTTTTCAGACACAGTTTGAAGATGATCCACATTCACCTCCATTTTTGCTTTTTTTATGTTTTTATTTTTTTTAAAATATTTAAAGTTATTTCCCTGTCCCCATTTTTTTGGTAGGGCACTTGCCCTACCCTTACCCCCATTTTACTTCCTTTTGCAGCCCTCTGGGGCTTTCCAGGACTTTGCTACAGCCATTTTTGTGCCTAAAAGTTCGGGTCCCCATTGATTTCAATGGGGTTCGTTGTCCGTGCGATCGTTCGGGTTCCGTCCGGACCCGGACCCGGACTTTGTCCCGAAGTTCGGACGGACCAGCAGAACCCGAACGTCCAGGTGTTCGCTCAGCTCTAGTAGGGACGTTACATATTCATGGCACACTGGGTCAACCTGCTGGCAGCTATGAAGAATGGAAGATGGGCACATTGCTGGAGTTGGTGATTTCATCTAATGTCTTGTATGTTGGTGAGTCATCTCTACCCCTTCCTCCTTACTGGTCTCATCCTTCAACTCCTTGGAACCACCAGTTACCCCCCAAGCCCTCTAGAGCAGGGGAAGGCAACCTTAGAGAGATGGAAAGATACCTGGACAACATTGCAGAGATCAAAGATCGCCGGGGTGCAGCTCCCCACTTTTTTTTTTTTAGAGAAATTAAGAAGCAAGCCCCCAATAAAAAGTAAAGACAGTATGAAGAAAACCTAGAAAAATCTACTAAAACTAATGTCACTATGAAAATATACACTTAGCCTACCTTAAAAGTTAGCTTCAGTGGAGAAACTCAGAATTCACTTTCATTCACAATTTTTTCATGTCTGGGGAGTAATTGGTCTCCCCCACAAATCTGATGCCAGAGTTCATCATGAACGCCTAACGTCTGGTACTGCAGGCTGATTTTCTTGACTAGTTTCACACCTGGCTATCTGCTCTGATATTTGGCCAGTGCAAGTAGTATGTAGGGCAGTGTACAGAGGTCAGTAGTATGTAGGGCAGCGTACAGAGGTCAGTAGTAGGTAGGGCAGCGTACAGAGGTCAGTAGTAGGTAGGGCAGTGTGGAGAGGTCAGTAGTATGTAGGGCAACGTACAGAGGTCAGTAGTATGTAGGGCAGTGTGCAGAGGTCAGTAGTATGTAGGGCAGTGTACAGAGGTCAGTCGTATGTAGGGCAGTGTACAGAGGTCAGTAGTAGGTAGGGCAGCGTACAGAGGTCAGTAGTAGGTAGGGCAGCATACAGAGGTCAGTAGTAGGTAGGGCAGCGTACAGAGGTCAGTAGTAGGTAGAGCAGCGTACAAAGGTCAGTGGTATGAAGGGCAGCTTACAGTGGTCAGTAGTATGTAGGGCAACGTGCACAGGTCAGTGGTATGTAGGGCAGCGTGCAGAGGTCATTAGTCAGTAGGGCAGTGTACAGAGGTCAGTAGCATGTAGGGGGGGCGTAAAGGTCAGTAGCATGTAGGGCGGCGTACAGAGGTCAGTAGCATGTAGGGTGGTGTACAGAGGTCAGTAGGATGTAGGGCCCTGTACAAGGGTCAGTAGAATGTATGGCAGGGGTCAGCAGGATATGGTGCAGGGAGGTCAAGAGGGCACGGTATAAGGGGGTCAGGGGGAATGGTACCGGGGGGTCAGGAGGGCACAGTGCAAAGAGGTCAGGAGAGTATGGTACTGGGAGATTAGGAAGGCACAGTACAGGGGGTTCAGGAGAGCTGGGGTGTCAGGAGAGCATAATACTGGGGTGTGAAGAGGGTATGGTATTGGGGGGGTCAGAAGGGTTCTGTTGTGTCAGGAGGGCATGGTACTGGGACATCAGGAGGGCTGTGGTGTCAGGAGGACTGGATGTAAAGAGGGCTTGATGCTGTGCATCAGAAGGGCTGTAGTGTTAGAAGAGCGCAGAAGTTTTTTAATGTAGCGTGGCACAGGGAAGGTGCAGTGACGTTAATCCCTGCCGGCAATCTTCTCTGACCCTCCCACATGGTATCCTTGGATCGGGGAGGAGTGCCGGTGGTGATCAGCGCTCAATATCCATATTAACAGCTCAGGCATGTTTGGAGAAGAGCCTAACCTGCCTGAGTAGCCAGGGACTGCGTGAACATGCGCATGCACCTCTCGAAGGGTAGCCCGTGATCAATGGGTTGCCAACCCCCACTCTAGAGCATATGCAGAGTTCAAGGCTACCCACTGCCATACTGTCTTGCAACTGCTATGCATTCAGGCAACTCTCAGGTCTAGGCCGAGAGGTGATTGACTTAACACCATCCTCAGCCAGGGATTGTCCTGTGTGACAATGACGCTAAAATGCTGCCCACCCTTTGCCAGGTTAAATTCACATCCGTACCTTGCCTGGTACATGTAAATAACCAGGTGGTGCAATGGTTTTTCATTAAATACCCTGGTTTCTAAGTGGTCCTTCATCAAGTCAATAGGAATTGTAGTCACTCATGCAGCAGCACAGGCAAAGTGAGGAGTAATGATACGATTCCTCTTTTGTTCGTCTTGGAGCCCACAATCTGTAGCCTAATAAAATGGGCATTGAAGGCAGAGCAGCAGGAGGAATATAAGGACTTGCTGCTGTCTCATGGTCGACAGGATATTTTGCCTACTACTTGGTGGCAGGATCTCCTCTTATGACCAAGTGCCTCCAATCCTTTTGTAGCCATGTGCTCCCTTGAGAGTGGTTGGTAGTAGTGGTTCACCTTATAGCTGCCCTCAATCACACCATATATCACACATCCGTAGACACTGACCAGACCGGCTCTTGTTTTTGTTGTTTTATTTAGGGGAAATAACTTGGATGGGGATAAGGGATGACAGTGGGATGCCCAAAGAATTATAGTACAAGAACTCCATATACAGTCCTGTATATGCACACTTTCACTGCAGACTATCCCTCTGCAGACTGTTACTCCTCACTACTCTCCAGCATTTAACTTGCTGACCGTTTCCCCTACAGTTCTCTTTCCAGCACTGAACTTAGTAAATTATCACTCCATTACTTCTCTCCAGCAGTGCGGCTAGCACATGGCGAGGCCTACTCTCAGCAGAACCTCCGGAGCACCCATTACAGGCCAGGGATCACGGGTCCCTGAATGTGTAGCAATAGTACTTGAGTGCTAGCCGGGCCATTAATGGACTACAACTCTCATCCCTCTTCCAGGTCCCACCGACCTGCTTTCTTTCAGTGACTCTCCTTTCCCTGAACTGGCTCCCAAGGCTTCCACAGACTGTCCACTATTCCTCTCCCAGCCTGCTCCAGCACTTTCTCTTCCAGCTCCCAGGGACCGTCGTTCACCAAACCGTCTCTCTCCGTGTAGCACCTCTGCTGTTCCCCTGTGCGACTCCAGGAATCACCACCACTCCTGGGTGCACCCGAACCTCCAGGCCTCAAGGTCACTCCCCCAGATGGGGACGACCTCACGGGTAGAGGTCTCCAAAGCACCTCTGCTACATCAATAGACTTCCACCCGACACTCTCCTCCCAGATTGGGTTGGCCAGTATTTAAGGAGGCCTGCCCCCTGCTAATCCTGCTTGGGAATTGGTCAGGGCTCCTTAGAATACTACAGATGGCTCCACTTTCCTCCCAGCCTCTGAGCAGAAACCTACCTGCAGGTTTCTAGCAAAGAAGGGGGGTTCTGGTGACCTCATCTGTCAAGTCCACTCTATCCTTCCTGAGCCACTTCTGCTGGCCCAGACCAAACATTCAGGCCTGCTCTTACACTCAGGCCTGACCTTTACCTCACCTAGTAAAACCCTGATAGAAAAACGCACCTACACTATGGGGGCGCTACACTTTGATCCCTGAAAGGAGGAGCAGCAGTGGTGACTGCCTCAGTGCCACTTTTAGGAATATTTTTAAACCACAGAGCACAGGTCTGGCTGCAGACAGCTCTCACAGGCATTGCCTGAACCTCATGATTGCTACTTGGGTCCAGGGCTGATTTGGACACTCTTAGAAGAGAAGACCCTATGGATTGACTATATGGTGTCCAGGTTGGACCACTGGCTGGAGCTTACACAGTATTCACTGTAGATTCCAGCTTGCTCTTTAGTCAGTGCGCTGTCTGAGAAGGCATTCAGAGCAGCAGGAGGCAAATCTGCATGTGTGAACTGGTTCACTCTCATTAAAAATAACCAGTTATGGATTACCAACAGAATGCCTTCTTCTGATGCTACAGACTAAAGTTTTCAGGGCTGGTTCACACCAGAACGTGGTGTTGGAAAGGAACGTTCCGTATGCATTTGTGCACAGCATTCAAAACGCACTGCCTTGCAATCTGCTGCAGGTGCCAATTCATTGGTAACAGCATCCCAAATGCAGATCGCAAAGGATGTGCGTTTGTGGGCACCAGATCGCATGGTACTGCAGTACCATACAATTCAGTGCAGCGTGTTTTTCAAAAGTAGTACATGCACTACTTTTTGTGTAATCTGGTGTGATTTCAGCCCATTTAAATGAATTGGCTGAAATTCGCACTGCAGGGGAATGCACAAGAATGATGCCTAGTACACACTATCAGGTTTTTTTATTAAATCCAGTGGGCTAAACAAAAACGACTGAGGAGCTCAATGTACTAATTATCCGATGTTAGTACAGCGGTCTCCCTGCTGAGCTACTGTCTTCTGACGGGTGTTACCGCCTGAACACACTGGTCATCGCTCAAATTCATTGGCTGCCAGCGCTGATCGGATGCCGATCGATGCTGGTGTAGCACCCTCTACCTAGGTAGGTGCTAGAGTGAAGGTTTGTGGGTGTAGGCAAATTTCGGCAGGTCTAGCTGGAAGCTGGGCCTGTTTATTTTTATTTGATCTGGGCTGGGAGTGGTTCAGAGTAGCAGCTGGTGACTCACAGGCAGCGTTATTGAGACCTCCCTCTTTTTTCCAGAGGCTTCTGGAAAGCTCTGGAAAGAGAGGAGGTGAGTAGAGGTGGAGCTGCCTAGGGTGTTTTAGGGAGCCCTGACCAATCTCCAATCTAGATTGGCAGGGTGCGGGCCTCCTTAAATGCCTAGAGTCAGCCCAGCTGGGAAGGAGTTGTCAGGTGGAAGAAATGGAGATTGAGTAGTAGGCTTTTGGGGCATGTGAGGGAGCCGCCCAGTCTGGGTGGGGTGACTGTGGGCCTGGGGCTCGGGTGCAGGACGGAGCTCTTCAAGAACTCATGAAGGATCCGGACAGGAGGCACAAGAGGAGCAAGTGAGAGGACAGCAGGAGCTAGCATGGCCAGGCAAGTCTTCAGGAGGGAACCACTGGTTGCAGCCAGGGGGGCTGGTGAGTGACATGTGCAGTCAGGAGGACTGGGAAGACATGCCTGAAAGGACTGGGAGGATGTCATCTGAGATGGGTGCAGAGCCAGTGGAGCAGATTGCAGGAAAAAGAAGGAGAAAATTGAAACTGGACTTTCCAGGTACCACTTCCTACCCAGGTTGAAAAAAGGGAATGCTCAGAATTGATTTCTTAAAAATTAGACATTTTATTAAAATATAGTATAAAAACATTGACATATTTAAAAAAGTATGTAATTCATGAGGATGCTCTAATACCATATGGCTCCCCATGTATGAGCCCAAGTACCACACAGGCCACCTAAAGGAGTTGACCTATACATTAATCAATAGACAAAAAACGAATTCCGTATAGTCCTGTGTATACAGGTAGAAGGTCAACTCCAGGGCCTGTGTCAAAAAAACAAGAGGATCCCTACACGTTTCACCGAAGGCTTCCTCAGGAGATCCTTGTTGATCGTCTATTGTTGCCACAAATGTTTACATGTAAATCCAGATATGGATCCCTTTGCAACATTTCAGATGCATGATCATGACTATTACCATTTTCTTTGATGTGTATCACTATAATATGTATGGAATGCTCAATATGCAATGCAATATGTATAAAGTATTGTTATATTTCGTAATTTGTTTCACTTTGTGAATGGATGCTAATTACTGTATATCCGCTAGTGCCAACAAGTATTTCCTGAGGAAACCTTCACCAAAATACGTAGGGATCCTCTTGGTTTTTTGACACAGGCCCTGGAGTTGACCTTCTACCTTTGTGCACAGGACTATACGGAATTTGTTTTTTGTCTATTGATTAATGTATAGGTCAACACCTCTGGGTGGCCTGTGTGGTATTTGGGCTCATACACGGGGAGCCATATGGTATTAGAGCATCCTCGTGAATTACATTTTATAAATATGTCAAAGTTTTTATACTATATTTGCAATAAAATGTCTAATTTTTAAGGAATCAATTCTGAGCATTCCCTTTTTTCAACCTGAGTAGGAAGTGGTACCTAGAAAGTCCAGTTTCAATTTTCTCCTTCTTTTTCCTATTGAGCTTATACTTTCTAACCTCATCCAGGTTCTAACCACTCAATAAAAATACAAAACAAAGCTAACAAACTGTTCATTGTCTTGGAGTGTCTGGGAAGTGAATGCCGAGCTGGGCAGGGTGACAGGTGGGCCTCAACATTCAGCAGCTCCATACGGGGGTACCGCTACATTTGTGTGTTTAATCCGTGACCACCTGTTTACGGGTAACCTGCCAGACATTGCCCCTAGCAACCGAAGTAGAGCAAGCCAGGGGAACTGTGCTTTGTTCCGCCACAGTTGAGGAATTGAACCCAGGGGATGGACTTATGTGCTCTATCTGCTATTCGGTGCTGCAATAGCAAGTGCCGTTGCCCATAGCAACCGGCAGGAGCCGTTGCCAGTTATTGCTATGTGTACAATGTCCTATATTGGAGTAGTGGTACCCTCGCAGGGGCTGCTGAATGTTGTGGTTCACCTGTCACCCTGACCAACCCGGCAATTCTCCTCTCAGACACTCCGAGACATAGACCAGTCCATGTACTTTTTTTATGTTTCATTGGGGGAATTGGATGGATAAAGGGGAATATGGGATGCCCAGTATGAATTGGAATAACTTGCTTGGGACTACTATATACACTCCAGTATATACACTTCAGTCTACTCTCCAGCACAACTCTTGCTTCAGTCCTCTTTTCCTTCCCTCCTCCAGCACTATTGTTGCTGCAGACCATTACTCCTCCAGCACTTTACTTGCTGCAGCTCTTCTGTTCAACTAGCACCACATGGTTAGGCCTGACACTAGCTCAGCCAGGCCTCAGTGAATTGCCCTTTGCAGGCAGGGACCCCAGGCCCCTGTGGCGTAGAAATAGTTCCGGTGCTAATTGTCCTCAAACATGGCTACTGATCCCAGTCAACCTTCTTCAGGCCCTGCCAGCCCTCCTGGCTGCAGCTGCCCCTTTGCTCTGCCCCTTTTTCCCACAGTCCACTCTTCTGGTTCTTCAGCCATCTTTGACTGCAAACTCCCAGTCCTCCCAGGCGTGCCTCCCCAGTCCTCCTGACTGTGCTCACTCACTGGCTGCGACCAGTTGTCCTCCCTGGAGTGTTTCAATAGTGCACTCTCCCGCTGTCTTCTCCTTGCACTCTCTTGCGCCTCTGGTCCAAGACCTTTCCATGTGTTCCTGAAAGTGGTCCCAATTGCACCCGAGCCCAGGCCCAAGGTCACCCTCCCAGACTGTGGAGCTCCCTAAAGTACCCGACAGCCTCAGCACTCTCTCACTCCATCTCTTCCGCCCAACAACTCCTCCCCAGCTGGGCTGACCCTGGGTATTTGAGGAGGCCTGCCCCCTGCCAATCCAGGTTGGGGATCGGTCAGGCCTCCTCAAACTACCCCGGATGGCTCCACCTCCCCTCTCTGCCTTTCTTTCCAGAAAGCAGCAGAAAATTCTGGAAAGAGGTGGGAGGTCCAGATTACACCACCTGTGAGTCACCCAGCACTACACTGAGCCACTCCCAGCCCAGAATGAAAACAAACAGGCCTAGCCACCAGCTAGGCCTTCCTAAATTTTCCTACTCTACAGAAAAATCTAACCTCTAGCACCTACCTAATTAGAGGGTGATACATTGGCAAAAGCACTTTCTGGTTGTATTTTCTTCATCTTCATTTTTCCTATTTTCTAGGCATAGAGAAAATACATAGAGGGTGCAGAATACTGGAAAAATGGGCCATAGCTAGTGAAAAAACTAAAATGCCATTATATGCCTTGTTTAATATTTCCAAGGGCAATACAATGCCTTGAAAAAGTATTCATACCCAGAGGCATAGCTTGAAGCTTGTGGGCCCCGATGCAAAAGTTGACCTGGGCCCTCACTACCACCCACCACTTCTACCATGCGTGCAGATACACCCATTGCACGCCAAGATACTCAAAGTGGCTTAAGAGTTTTGAGTTCCCGGAGTTCCTCCTTACATCAGAAGACAGGGATCGCCGCTGGAGAATCAGAGGACAGGGATTATCCCTGGCAGGTCACTTAGCAGAGCTCCTTTCCCATCCCAGCACTGTATACAGCTCCTTACTCCCACACTACACATGGCTGAAATCACATTCCTTTACACAGTCTGTCAGCCCTCACAGGGTGTATCTGGCTTTTATGTTGCCATTCTGACCTGTAAAATTCTCTGGTCGGAATGGCAGTGTAGTTGCAGTGGACAGATACACCCTGTGTAGATCGTGGCTAACTGGCTGTGTTGTAAAGTAATGTGATTTCAGCCCTGCGGAGGAGGAGCAGCATAGAGTGCTGTAATGGGAAAGGAGCTCGGCAGCTGGCATAGCATCCAGGGTGGAGGGGGTGGTCAGGGTGCTTTGGGGGGGGGGGCGCAACTTAGATCTGGGAAAGAACAAAGCCATGTGACACAATCTGGAGCCTGCGGCCCTCAGGATAGGGTTGCCACCTCATCCCTTTAAACCCGAACACATTAATTACACAGGTTCTGTGGTTGATTAAGGTGGTAATTAAACTCACTTGGTGACTTATCTGCATTTAATTAGCCTCAGAACCTTTGTAATTCATGCGTTCAGGTTTAAAGGGATGAGGTGGCAGCCCTACCTCAGGGGCCCTGAAAGGTGTTAAGGGATTTGTTTTAGCAATTTTTGAAGGTTTCTCTGTCAGTGTTGGCAGGAGTTGGGGGAAGGTCACCTCCCGGAGGTGTGTGTCTTTTCCCCAGTTGTCAGGGAAATGGGGTAAGTGGACATCCCCGGGTGGGGGGGGGCAGAGAATCCCAGCTGGTGACTAGGAGACACTGAGCGGTGTCTTACCTCACCAGTGACATCAGTCCCATTGTGGCTACAGGATGGCACTCACCTCTTCTTAACTCGCTGAGCTTGGTTACCATTCCATGTTGCCAGCACACAGCACAGACACTTCTCCATCCTAGGCTGGACTCACCCGTGCTCCTCTCCATTCAAGAAATGGCTTACAGCTTCTCCCCAGCCAATGAGAACGGAGGGGTGTGGACTGTGGAAGGCAAAGTGAAAGCCCAGTACTGGAGCGTGGCTGTGGGGCCCTAGAGCAGATCAGAGCTGACTTTGTGGAGGATATGATAATATGACAGGGAGGCTGCTGGGGCCCCCTGGAGCTGGGGACAGGGTTGCGATTGTGACCCCTGCAACCCTTTATGCTACGCCCATGTTCATGCCCCTTGAAATTGTTCACATTTTGTCATGTTACAACCAAAAACGTAAATGTATTTTATTGGGATTTTATGTGATAGACCAACACAAAGTGGCACATAATTGTGAAGTGAAAGGAAAATGATAAATGTTTTTCAAATTTTTTTACAAATAAATATGTGAAAAGTGTGGCGTGCATTTGTATTCAGCCCCCTTTATTTTTCACGTATTTATTTGTAAAAAAAATTTTGAAAACCATTTATCATTTTCCTTCCACTTCACAATTATGTGCCACTTTGTGTTGGTCTATCACATAAAATACCAATAAAATACATTTACGTTGTTGGCGGTAACATGACAAAATGTGAAAAATTGCAAGGGATATGAAAACTTTTTCAAGGCACTGTATACAGTATGTTGAGATGGCAAGGTTTGGGTTAAACAAATTTCAATTGGTTTGCTTCTCTATTTCTACCCTGTAAGTAGAGAACAATGTGCATATTTTCAGTAATAATTATGGTGGCAGTAAAAGAGTTGTTAGCTCTCGAATGTCCCTAAAGTATATCACAATGTTCTATAGAGAATCTTTCCTGTCCCAGCCTGATTATGTCTTACATTCTGATGCAAATTTAACTAACTCTCTTACTTTTTATGACAGGAAGGAAGTGGGCTGTAATAGGATCCTTTTGTTCTCGCCTTTCATCCATCTTTTCAGTGAATGGAGGAGGACATTAGCCTTTGCTATACCCAAGTATTAAATCACAGCAATCCTCTTCAAAAACTCATGCATTGCATGCATGTATGTGTTCTCTCTCACAGATACTGTATACACCAGAAAATGAAATTTTGTCCTAGAAAGCCCCGTGTATAACTGTATGTATACTCAAACGCAGACTTTTAGGCCTCATGCACACAGGACGATTTTTTGACTGTTTTTCAGCAGCTGTTTTCAGCTAAAGATGTTTTCTACAGTCAATAAACCCTCCATCATGTTATCCTATGTGTTCATGCACACATAGGCTGTTATCAACTGTTTTTAGAAGTGACGTTTTTGAGTTGTAAAAAAAACCCAAGGGTTCCTGAGAACCTGAGGGTTCTTTTGGACGTTTTTCAGCTGTAAAAGCGTTCAAATGCTCAAAAACTCCCAAAAACGCTCAAAAATGTAGATCCCCAATGTTTTTGGACGTTTTAGATCAATTAGGAAAAAAAAAATGCTGGCCCTTTAAAAACGCTAAAAAACGAGAAAAAAAAATGCCGGTAATATAACGTTGGTAAAAACTGACTTTTTTGGAGGTTTTTTTAAAGTCCTGTGTGCATGAAGCCTTAAGGTTTATGTGTGTAAAGTAAACTGATCTAGTTGTCTGAAAAATATCCATAAAGAACACATCCCTACAGATATGAAAAGACAGTATCGTCATACAATTGCATCCAATTTATATACGTACACTAAATGTTAGTGCCTTGCGTGTGTTTAGAGACATCAATTCAACAGGTCCTGACAGAAAGGGATATCGTTTAATAGTTGTAAAAAAGGTATAGTTTGGGTTTGGGTTAGCGGCCCTACTGGATACTGACCTCCATTTGTCTCAAATGTGGCACCTCTGCTGCCAGGGCCACTAATAAGGCAGTACAACTGGTCTTGTTGTACGGGGCCCAGACCTCATTAGCTAAACAGGGGGGCCCAGGACAATTTTATTGCTCATTTATTCTTAAATGATCGATTACTCCAGACCCGGGGCATGTTGTTCTGGTCAACATGACGGAATAATCACCGGGACCGTCGTCTCCACGGTGTAAACTCTGTTTACCTCCAGTCATAGGTCATCCCGGCGATTGGGTTTGGGTTTGATATGGAAAAAATGTTGATAATTTGCTATAGGGAAAGACAGTCCTGGACAACTTAACTACAGAGATTTGTGTGCGTTCCGTGATTGTAAATCACATGCATATATTTAACCTACGTTAACATACTGCTATGACAGAAAAGTATAGACATCCCTACACAAGAAATACCTATAAAAAGTCTGTTGATCTAGTCAAATGAAATGTG
>BLSH010499426.1:1177226-1187508 GCA_018402905.1 Glandirana rugosa
AATCGTCCCCAAGGGGCTCTGGCCTCTTAATAAAGTTCCCAAGGAGTCACAACAAACCAGCCTTTCTCAACCTTTTCAACACTGAGGAACCCTTGAAATAATTCTCCGGTCTCGGGGAACCCCTGCTAAAAATTAAAAATCTACAACTCATGATACCTTAGTGTGATGGTCAATGGGAAGAATGCTCCTTACACTTGTGGTCATTGGGAAGAATTACCCCCTTACAGATAGCTAAATAAGATCAATGATGTCATTGAGAATTTATCTGAGAGGTAGAAATTGCTCATTGTTCAAGGAACCCCTAGCAACCTATGGAGGAACCCTAGGGTTCCACGGAGCCCTGTTTGAGAAGCCCTGCTATAAACCAATGCGATTGGCAGGGCCGGTGAGGCAGGTCTAATGAATTATATTTGTATATTAACGATATGTATGTTAAGGATATGCATCTTACAATGTATGGCTTAGTAAGATTGTAGTGATAGGGGAGTCTTCGGACTCTGGTTCATACTATTCTCTCATTCTGCTAAGATTTATGCTTTATGGTAAGGGGATCCAGAGATTGGGACCCCGGATCACTTTATCCACATTAGACTAAATCGTATGGTTAATGGCTCCCTCTGATCTGGGGTTATAACTGCAAGTGGACAGGGTGATCGCACATCATGGTTCACAGGATCAGTGTGATCCAATCATTTGGATGGAACCAGCAGCACAATGATTAAGCTGAGTGTGGAAGTGATCTAATTAGGCTATTTAATGATCATGGTTCCGTTTGAACGCGCCTATGGTAAGAAGAGATGTCGAAACGCATCTAGGTAGTGTTCAAATGGCTTGTGTATGCGCTCCAAGTGTTCCTATCTCTGCCCGGGCACCACCGAAATTGAACAGATGAGGATCGGTGAGAGAGATCGGAGCTGAGGAGGCATATCATTGCATGATTTTATTGCTGCTTTTGTGAAATTGTTTCTTGTAAGTGCAATCTGTAAAGGGGGAACTTTTTGGGA
The DNA here is from genome assembly GCA_018402905.1 of Glandirana rugosa. Classification (NCBI taxonomy): domain Eukaryota; kingdom Metazoa; phylum Chordata; class Amphibia; order Anura; family Ranidae; genus Glandirana; species Glandirana rugosa. The sequence goes on from BLSH010499426.1 coordinate 1,178,231, forward strand.
ATAAAAGATTTGATTGGTTACACTATGAGCCTTCTCCCCTTCTGTATCTCCCATACCTGAGCCACAAGAAATCAGTGGCCACATCGGGATTTGTATGCTGTTCTGCGGGAAGCCGGGTAATAGAGACATAGAGCACAGACTATACAAAGGCGCATTCCTTTTAAGGTTCTGGTGAGTGCAATGGGATGGGGGAGTGAGATCGCATGGAGTGGTGACAGCTTGCTTTTTATTGTTGATGATCTGCCATCTCAGTGATATTACATCTGAGCATCGTGGTGTTCCCATGCATACATGTTATGTAACCTTTTGTGAAAGAAACATTGTTAAAAGAATATAAAAAACACAAGAGCCTATAGACTCAGAAGAAGAATTATGGTTTCAGGACCCATGATTTATGTTACATATTAACAACTTGGGAGGTGAACTAGCGCTGCTCCATCTCAAAGAGACTATGACTTTTTTTGTGATGATTTTAAATATCCAATATAGCCGCGCTAATTTTTAGAGGAAATCCTGTAAAAAATGGACTTTGTGCCGCTAATGCGTGTTTGTGCATGCGCGCCGGAAACGGCACCAAACGGCTCCATTTCTACCCTGCAGCAAGTGCTGTCTGAGCTACAGCGTGTAGTGTGTGTGTTCCCGAGCAATCTGTATCTGTTTCTCTGTTCCTGTGACCCGGATTGCCTGAGTTTGCTGATTTCTACCTGCCCCGACCCCTGGACTGCCTATGACCACTCTCTTGCCTAGCCCTCTTGTACTTTGCCTGCCCGCCTGTTGACGACCCAGCCTGAACCTGACTATCTGCCTGCCTGATCCTCTTGTACCGCCAGCCTGTTTCACGACCCAGCCTGTACGACCATTCTTCTAGTGCACAAGTGCACCAATGGACTTCTACCATCACCAGTGACCCAGTCCGACCCTCGTGCCATCCTGCACTCCCGAGCCACCTGTCTACTCTACCAGGGGTTCCCGAGTCAGGGTCGTAAGGGAGGTTACCCACTGCATAAGTCAGACTCCACCATCAGGTATGTAACAGTATCAGACAGCCATGCCTGAGTCTGCGCAGGGGGCCTCCCCAACAAATGAACTTTGCACACACCTAGCCGGCCTCACTTAAGCGGTGAAGGCTCTCCAAGATGGCTACGTGCAGTTGGAAGGTCAACTCCGGGAGCTCTCCGCACCACCCGCATCTGGGTCCAACCCGCTTCCTGGTCGCATCCTCGTTACTCCGCCTACCGAGCCAGATGTCCCCCTTCCTGAACGGTTCACCGGGGACCGCAAGAAGTTCCAGGCATTCTGGAGTGCATGTGAATTATACTTCGCCCTTCAACCCAGCACCTTCTCCTGTGAAGCTACCAAGGTGGAATTGGCCGTCTCACTGCTTCAGGATGGGCCCCAGGCCTGGGCCCACTGACTACTTGAAGAAAAGTCCCCGGACACCACCACCTTAGCAGGCTTCTTCTAGGCCATGGCACGTCTATATGACCGCACCAGACCGCCACTGCCGAAGCCATGCTCCATACGCTCAAGCAGGGCGGCCGCCCGGTGGAAGAGTATGTGGCCGAATTCTGGCGCTGGAGTGCCGACACCGCCTGGGACCCCGCAGCCCTCAGTTTCCAGTTCTGGTTGGGTTTGTCCGAGTCGCTTAAGGATGAGCTGGCCCGTGTTGGGGTTCCCCCAACCTTGAGTGCTCTGATGGATCGGGTCGTTCTGATCGACCGTCGACTACGGGAGCGCAACGCAGAAAGGCAGGCCACCCACCGGCACCCAAGCCTCTCCCCAGAGGAGAGACTAAATCGATCTGTGCCTCTATTGTAGGGCCTCCGGGCACAGGGTGCGAACCTGTCCGGCCAAGCGGCCTAGGGGTGCCTATCCTGTCAAGGGAGAGGTCATGTCTTTGATCAGTCATACGGCCCACTTGGCGCTCACCGTGACCCTTCAGCTACCTGGAGGTGATGTCCCAGTCCAGGCAATTATTGACTCTGGGGCCTATGGTTGTTTTCTGGACTTGACCTTTGCAGCTCAACACCAGGTTCCTCTCCAGCCCAAGGCTCATAAGATGACCGTCCACCTGGCCGACGGGACCCCCATCAGCTCGGGCGTGGTGACCCATGAGACTATTCCAATTTTAGCCCACACTCCAGATGGCCATGCGGAGTTCCTACGCCTGGACACTATCACGTCTCCGCTTTCTCCTGTCATACTGGGGATCCCCTGGCTCCGGGTGCACTGCCCACAGATCAATTGGGTCACTGGCAATGTGTCATTCTCTTCCTCCTACTGCCTGCACCATTGTCTCCAGCAACCTGTGGGTCTGGCCCTCACCACGTCCAACCCGGACCCGGACGCTGATACAGCAACTCGCCAGGCCGTCCCCCCAGCATACCATGAGTTCCTGGATATTTTTAGTAAGAAGGGGTGGACGAGCCTACGACTGTCCGATAGAATTACTCCCAGGGGCAGAGGTGCCTTTCGGCAGGATATACCCGCTGTCTGAGTTGGAACTTTCAGCCCTCAAGGCATATCTGGAGGATAGTCTGCAAAAAGGGTTTATCTGGCCATCTACATCCCCCACCGGGGCAGGGATATTCTTTGTCGAGAAGAAGGACAAGTCCCTTCGACCATGTATCGACTACCGGGACATCAATATGATCACGGATAAGAACCAGTATCCCTTGCCTCTGGTCCCTGAGCTATTCCAAAGACTGAGTTCAGCCAAGGTGTTCTCCAAGCTGGACCTCCGAGGGGCCTACAATATCCTCCGCATCCGAGAGGGGGATGAGTGGAAGACGGCTTTCCGAACCCGATTTGGCCACTACGAGTATCTGGTCATGCCGTTCGGCCCGTGTAACGCCCCGGCTACGTTCCAACACTTGGGCAATGACATTTTCCAGGACTTCTTAGACATATTCGTAGTGGTCTACCTGGACGATATTTTATTATTATCCTCATCCCTGGAGGAGCACTGCAGCCATGTCAAGAACGTACTGAGCCACCTGCGTCAGCATGGACTTTACGCTAAGGCTGAGAAGTGCGCTTTTGAATGCTCAAGCATTTCTTTCCTGGGCTTCATCCTCTCCACCTCTGGCATAACCATGGACCCCCAGAAGGTCTCTGCTATTGTGGAGTGGCCATCACCCACGGACAGGAAAGAGGTGCAACGCTTTGTTGGCTTTGCCAACTTTTACAGGAAATGTATTAAGGGGTTTTCTGATCGCCCCCATCAAGCAACTCACTAAGCAGAGTACACGCTTCCTGTGGACCACGGAAGCCCAAGCGGCCTTTTAGCAGCTAAAGAGGCTTTTCACCTCGGCACCCGTCCTCAAACATCCAAACCTCCCTCTGCCGTACACTCCGGAAGTGGATGCATCTGAAGCGGTGGTGGGAGCAGTACTCTCACAGAGACAAGGGCCTAAGGCCACTCTTCACCCCATCGCCTTCTTCTCCCAGAAATTAACTCCTCCTGAGAGAAACTATGATGTGGGAGACAGGGAATTACTTGCCATAAAGTCCGCCCTGCAGGAATGGCGGTATCTGCTGGAGGGAGCTGTACATCCGGTTCTGGTGTTTACTGACCACAAGAACTTAGAGTATCTGCGGACAGCCAAGCGATTGAAGCCCCGCCAGGCCCGCTGGGCCCTCTTCTTTTCCTGGTTTCAGCTTCATATTACATACAGGCCTGGGTCAAAAAATGTGAAACTGGATGCCCTAACCAGAATGTTTCATAAGACTGGGGAGTCGGGCCCACCAGATACCATCCTCCCATCCCGGAGCTTCTTATTTACCCAAGAGGATCTCCTCTCCCAAATTAGGCGGTCTATTGCCGGGTCTGTCTGCCCCCAGGACCCTAGGCTGACCCAACACAATGGACTATGGTGGCGGGGCGCAAGAATTTTTGTCCCGAGGGACAACGTCTGGTGGTACTGGAATTGTGCCACGACCATAGACTGGCAGGCCATTTCAGGGGGCGCTAGACTATGGAGCTCCTGGCACACTCCTTGTGGTGGCCTCAGATGGCCAAGGATTGCCGTGAGTACGTTAAGGCCTGTCCCACCTGTGCCCGCAACAAGGTCGACCGGACCAAAGCATGGGGGCTGCTAAAGCCATTCCCTGAGCGCCCCTGGTCGCATGTGTCCATGGATTTTATTGTGGAGCTACCTCCGTCAGCTGGATTCTCCACCATCCTTGTAGTAGTGGATCGTCTGACTAAAATGGCCCACTTCATACTCATGAGGGGCACACCTACGGCCATCCAATCTGCCGAAACATTTATTAAGGAGGTCATCCGCCTCCACGGAGTCCCGGCCAACATCGTGTCAGATCGGGGAGTGCAGTTCACCTCTTGGGTCTGGAAAGCCCTCTGCTCGCTACTGGGGATTGAACTGGCACTCTCCTCCGCTTACCACCTTCAGACCAACGGCCAGACGGAGAGAACTAATCAGACTCTGGAGCAGTACCTTAGGTGCTATTCTTCGTTCTCTCAGGATGACTGGGCCTCCCTGATAGCCGAGTTCGCCTACAACAACGCTGTCCACTCAGCCACAAACCAGTCACCATGTTGGGCGAATCTCGGCTACCACCCCTCGTTTCTGCTTGACCTGATACCCGAAAGTGCAGTACCCGCTGCTCAAGACATGGCCACCTTTCTGGTAGAAAACGCCAAACTCCTGCGAGAGACATTATCCCAATCGCAGGAGTATAACAAACAAACTTTTGATAGAAGAAGGAGAGGGGAACTGTATTTCATGTGGCTCTGTTAAAACCGGTAGCCCAGGACCAATTCCCGGGAAGGAGAATGACCGCTCCGGAGCCAGTCATCATAGACGGCGGAGAAGAGTTTGAGATCGAGGCAATCCTCGATTGCAGAGTGAGGAGGGGTGTGACACAATTCTTAATTAAGTGGAGGGGGTACGGACCAGAAGAGAACTCGTGGGTACCCGAAGAACACATCCATGCCAAGGAACGTGTCAGATCCTTTTGGAGGAATCACCCGGAACTGAAGGCCCGGCTGGGCATCTGGAGGCTGCCCCTTGGGGGGGGCAATGTTAGAGGAAATCCTGTAAAAATTGACTTTTTGCCGCTAATGCGCGTTTGCCAGAAACGGCACCAAACGGCTCTATTTCTACCCTGCACACCCTGCAGCAAGTGCTGTCTGAGCTACAGCGTGTAGTGTGCGGGTTACCGAGCAACCTGTATCTGTTTCTCTATTCCTTTGACCCGGATTGCCTGACTTTGCTGATTTCTGCCTGCCTCAACCCCTGGACTGCCTACGACCACTCTCTTGCCTAGCCCTCTTGTACTTTGCCTGCCCTCCTGTTGACAACCCAGCCTGAACCCGGCTATCCGCCTGCCTGATCCTCTTGTACCGCACCACCAGCCTGTTTCATGACCCAGCCTGTACGATCATTCTTCTAGTGCATGAGTGCACCAACGGACTTCTACCATCACCAGTGACCCAGTCCGACCCTCGTGCCATCCTGCACTCCCGAGCCACCTGTCTACTCTACCAAGGGTTCCCGAGTCAGGGTCGTAAGGGAGGTTACCCACTGCATAATTCAGACTCCACCATCAGGTACGTAACAGATCTGCACGTAATGGCAAAGGCACGTTTGCGACGGCGAACGTGCATATGCAGAATGTCCTAATCCCTAGTGTTTACTAGCCTATATAAGGACACCAGTGGCTCTCACAAATTGCTGAATTATCATCAGTCTTGCATCCTGTGTTCCTGTGACTCATGCTTCTGTGTGATTACCTGTTCCTGACCTGCTCTGGCTTCTCTCCTGGCTCTGAACCCGGCTTGCTTAACGGACCTGTTCCTGATTGTCTTCCTGTGTTTGACCCCGGCTTGATCCCGACTATGCCTCCTGTCTTGCTTCTGACTGATTTCCAGTGTTTGACCCTTCTGACATTGCATCCTGCTTCACCCATCTGTCAAGATCCGCCAGAACCTCCAGAGAAATACTTGCTGTGACCACCTTCTCTGCTTCTGGGTGTCCCTACATCTGAAACCATCTGTCAGCTTCATCTGTAGGCAACCTGTGCATCTCTGGGTATAGTACCCTCTGCCACCAACCTCAGGGGTACTCTGCACTCAGCCGCAAGGGGAGCCGTCTCATCACCTCAGCCTCCAGTCTGGTACGTGACAGTATAATCCAGCCATAATGTCTGAGGCTGAAAGAGGTGCCTCCCTATTAGAGACTCTGTGCTAGCAAGTTACCGCCCTTACCCAAGCGGTGAAAAGCCTGCAAGAAGGTTATTTTTAGATGGAAGGCCACCTACAGAACCTTGCTGTATCATCTGCTAACCAGAACCCATCTGCTGCATCCTCCACTTCAGCTGTTCCTGTCCAAGAACACTCTGCCTCTGCTCCCACTGTGGTGATGCCACCTCCAGAACCCAGGGTACCAGTCCCCGAATGCTTCTCGGGGGACCGATGAAAGTTCAGGACTTTTCAGAATGCTTGCCTCCTATATTTTGCACTGCAGCCAAGGACTTTTTCTCTGGAAACCGTGAAAGTAGGGTTTATCATCTCCCTCCTTTTGAATGAACCCCATCACTTGCTGAAAAGTCCTGTGATCAATTCTGTCTCCACGTTCCTTGGCACCATAGCACAACTCTACGACGATCCTCAATGTGTGGAAATGGCAGAGACTGCTCTTCACACCTTACAATAAGGGCGATGCCCAGTTGAGGACTGTACCATAGATTTCCGTAAATGGTCCGCAGATACCGGATGGAATGAGGCAGTCAGTATGGGCTCAGTCTGTCCGATGCCCTTAAGGATGAATTAGCCAGAGTTGAGGCTCCCGCTACCCTTGAAGGCCTCATCAAATTGGCCATCCAGCTCAACCGTCGCCTGCGAGAGCGTTGATCAGAAAGGACTAATTCCTACAGACCCTCTTGGATGCTGCCCAGGATTCCATCATCACCTACACCTATACCTATTTCCCCGCCTGCTCCTGCTACTGAAGGAGAACCAATGCAGATTGGACTGGTGCATAGATGAAAATCTCTGGCTCTACTGCGGAGGCACTGGACACTTCCTACGTAACTGTCCTGTGAGACCCAGTAAGTTCCGCCCTCCATGTCCTGTCTACTTCCATGTCTCCGGGTCTTCTCTAGCTCACCTTGTTTTACCCATCTCATTGCAGGTGGTGGAAGGAATAATCCAGTTCCTGGCAATCATTGACTCCAGGGCATGCAGTTGTTTCCTGGACATCACCTTGGTAAGAAAACTGCAAATCCTGCTTAGACACAAGAAACAGTTCAAGTTCAAGTCCACCTGGCTGATGGCACCATTCCCAGATAAGGACCTGTAATGCAGAAGACTATCTCTATTCTAACTCTGACAGACTCTGGTCATCAAGAATACCTCTGTTTTGACATTTTATGCTCTCCTATGTTTCCTATCATTCTCTGAATTCCGTGGCTTCGGGGGCATAACCCTCAGATCGATTGGCCCTTGGGGAAGATCTCCTTCCAATCTGAATGCTGCCTGCAGCAGTGTTTTGCCCCAGAATCTAGTAACCTGCCAAGTTGTCTGACAGTCCAGCCTGTAACTAGTACCAGCCAAGTAGTGCCACCAGCCTACCATGAGTACTTGGACATATTCAACAAGAAGAAGGCTGATGCGCTACCACCTCATCAGCCATACAACTGCCCTATCAAATTACTTTCAGGTGCAGAGGTCCCTTTTGGCAGGGTTTTTCCATTAACTGAAAATGAACTTGAAGCCTTGCGACTTTACACAGATGAAAGTCTTGAGAAATTATTAATTCGTCCATCTTCTTCACCTGCTGGTGCTGGTATTTTCTTTGTCCAGAAAAAGGATCAGTCACTCAGACCTTGTGTGGATTATCAGGAGCTCAACAGAATTACGATCAAGAATCGTTACCCACTACCTCTCGTTCCAGAACTTTTTTAAAGATTTCGATCTGCTCGAGTCTTTACAAAGCTTGATCTTCGTGGTGCCTACAATTTAGTTTGCATCCGCGAGGGTAATGAATGGAAGACAGCATTTTGGACCCACTTCAGTCACTTCGAATACCTTGTCATGCCATTCGGCCTATGCAATGCGCCAGCCACCTTTCAACACTTCGTAAACGACATCTTTTGAGAATTTTTGGATCACTTTATGATGGTGTACCTAGATGACATGCTCCTTTTCTCTGCCAATCTGGATCTTCACAGTATACATGTAAAGAAAGTCTTGTCCATGCTAAGGCAGCACAGACTTTATGCAAAGGCAGAAAAATGTGAATTTGAGAGACTATGAATCCAATTCTTGGGGCTAATCATATCCACAGATGGGATTTCCATGGATCCACGAAAGGTGGCTGCCATCATTAATTGGCCTGCTTCCACTGATAAGAAAAGCATCCAGAGGTTTGTGGGTTTTTCCAATTTTTACAGAAGATTTGTCAATAAATTTTCCACCATCATCTCTCCCATTACCCAGCTGACCCCAATGGTCCCAGGAAGCTCAGTTGGCTTTTGATAAATTAAAGAATTTGTTTACATCTGCCCCAGTATTACAGCACCCAGATCCAGCCTTGCCCTTTGTCCTTGAGGTTGATGCCTCAGAAGTTGCCACAGGAGCCATTCTATCACAGCCTCAGGGACCCAAAGCTCTGCTTCACCCAGTAGCCTTCTTCTCCAGGAAAATGAGTCAACCAGAAAAGAACTATGATGTGGGAACTGCTGGCCATTAAATCACCCCTGGAGGAATGGCGATACCTGCTGGAGGGTATGTTTTATAGAAGAATATGTTTTATAGCAGAAATTAAAAAATATTGTTTTTCTTTTCAAAATTGTCTGTTTTTTTTAAAAAAATTAAATAACTCAGTGGTGATAAAATACCACCAAAAGAAAGCTCTATTTGTGGGGAAAAAAATGAAAATTTAATTTGGGTACAGCATTCCATGACCACGCAATTCCCTGCCGAGTGCAATATGTACAGTATATACAGTACGTTGCGGTTCGCAAGTGGTTTACTGGGGTTATGGTTTCGAAAGAAAACCACCATAAAATAGTGGTGACTCAATAAATTAAAAAAATTTTTTTTGTCTGTTAAAACTTTTCTTTTTGTTATAAAAAATTAAAGACGATATTTTGTATAAGAAGATATTTTGTATGGGAGGTCGTCCATAGCGGTAAGGAGGTCCCCACTAAATTACCGGTCGTCAAGGGTGTAGTATCAAGAAAAGACCAACTGAGTAAAAGGACCTCTTCTTCCGATGACCCACTTCGTCTCGAAACCCAGGGACTCCGACACT
>BLSH010499426.1:1195263-1225815 GCA_018402905.1 Glandirana rugosa
ACCGTCGTTTTGTATTTGTACACTATAGTTTTTAATATCAGTAGTGCTAATGAATCTTTAGACCCAGGGATATGCTGGCACTGTGTGCTGGCCATTTAACAATGGGAGATTCTCTAGCCAGGCAATGAAGGCATAATGGGAAACAATTATACTGAGCCACATTGTCAGGATCTGCAGGACATAAAAAAATGACAAAAAGAATTTCAGCTAAAGTGACATCTAAGTAATCGTGATGACTATAATTTTTGATATCACATGTTTATGTTTTGCTGCCAGTGCTTTGTATCTAGCTGTTGGTGGGCACAGCTTTACTTGATTTTCACGTAACAAACTTCTTTTTGATATGTGGTAGTTATTTATGGAATTGACTTGGACACTCTGCAGAACAATTTCTGTGTCAGCGGAGATACAATGGTATGCGTGCAAGCAGTCTCTTTTGACATGTGGACAAGAATAAGAAATTGCAGATAGGATATAACCCATCATGCTACCAAGAACCTGCAGGTACCTATTTGTGACGCAAAGATTTTTTTCCTTAGGGCTAAGAAACACTAAATACAAAATATCAAAGTTCAAAGCATCTATAGAAATATGGGAACTGGAAACAAAGTAAACAATGATAAGTAAATATCAAATATACAGTATGTGTGTATGGAGTCATCTTAACTGGATCATCCATTCTTCAACAAGGAAGCAAATAAAGTCAAATACGTTTTCTTTCCTCAAGTTACCTACAACAAAACAAATCACATAATGTAATATATACCATTATGTTACAAATGTTATACATCCCAACCAAATGAAATGGTGTAACAACACCATACAGTACATAGATGAATAGATAAACAAACCTGCATCTATGTTAAGAAACAAATGTAAATCACAATCTGAATTTAATCTACAGGGTTGTTGTGTATTTAAATGCTCAATCCAATATACTAAAAAATATCCCTATCACCACCTCTTCTATTTTTTAGCATATGATATATGACCATGAACATCAATTGTGAGATTGAATGAGAGCATTCAACAAAATGCCAGGCAACAGACAGTTATTATTATAATACAAGATTTATATAGCATCAATAGTTTGCGCAGTGCTTTACATATTGGAGAGAGACAGTACAATTACAATACAAGAGGAATGAGAGGACCCTGCTCATTAGAACTTACAATCTTGTATTAGTTGTCTCTAATAGGGTATTTGTGTCTTGCAAAGCAGTCTTTGACCTTTTCTGTAGTCTCTTTAATATAATAGAACCCACAGGGACACTAACAAGTATATAGCAAAACTGGAGGGACTCAGTGTTGCCTCCCCATATTACAGAAATATTATTAATAAAACAATACCAGTAAAGGCAATATTTCAGAAACAAAACATTAACATGCACATAAAAACTCTATCATATTCATATTTTAACTTGCGTACGGAGGGTGCACATTTGAGCCCATAGATGCACCCTGCAATGTCTAATAGTGTCCTAGGTCTTTAAAAGGGAGATTATTTTTTTAATACTAGTTGATATACACACTGTATATGGCACAGGATATTATTCTTGTTTTTTTATCTTTTAGCTGGAAGGGTTTGGATAAAGGCTCCCCATCCAAGGTCCACATCTTCCCTGGTTGCCAGTCCTTGTTATTAGTTTGACCTATACACAGACATTTATATATTTGAGCTGACTGATGCTCAGGGCTCTCTCTGTCTTAGGCTGCATTCACACTTCAGCATTGTGAATCGTGGGCAGATTGGCGACAAATCTGCCCGCGACTTGAAAGCGCCAATGTGTGAATGACAAATTGCAGGACTCACATTTGAGATGGCATTCGTTTGAATGACACCTCAAATTGTGGTGTGGGTCTGCTGCGATTGTCGCGCAAAAAATCACGCTGTAGTCGCGGGAAGCATGTCACCCAAAAGTCGCTCCAGAACTTTTTTTGGGTGACATGCTTCCCACGATGGTGCAAAGAAAAAAGGGGTAGTCCCAGGAGAAGCTGCACATCCAAGATATCATAGAGAGATAAATAGAGTGCCAACCTCAGCCTGGACTCCAACCAGGTCACACCCCCAATGTGTTTCACTCCGCCCCCGGAGCTTAGTCATGGTGACAATCGCAGCAGAACCGCACCACAATTTGAGGTGTCATTCAAATGAATGGCATCTTAAATGTGAGTCCCGCGATTTGTCATTTACACATCGGCACTTTCAAATCATGGGCAGATTCGCAGCAAATCTGCCCATGATTCAAAACACTGCAGCCTTACTCTCTCTGCTGTGGGAGCCTTCTGCTGGGTGAAAAGGTTGAGTGCTGACAAAATACTAAAAAAAAAAAAAAAAAAAGTACAAAGTCTGTCTGTTTTGGATAATCTATTAGGGGGTATCCTGTTAGTCACTTTGGCCCGAACCCACAGGAAAGTGTCACATAATAGCAGGCTGCTGGCCCAATCAGCTGCAGCCATGGAATTCCCCAGTGCCAGATATGAACAGCTTCCAATCCAAAAAGGAATCTCTCTCTTAAGAGAGTCATAAAATATTAGGTGCTGGCGGTGCTAAGGACTGGGGCATGTGGCCAGTTGTCCCATAATACATGAGCCTATGGAATATGACCTGGAGAGGTGTATGTCACCATTTCCCAAGCTTGTTGTGGCAGCACACTTAGAAACTGAAGAACAAGGAAGCGGTCATGGGACTTTAAATGAGGCTTGTCATCAAGAGTAAATTTAATGTGGTCATAAGTAGATAAGAAGATATTTATTAAATAAAAACAATGACTGATGACATAATCATGATTGGATACATTGTGAATCAAGGAAAAAACAATATAAAAGTTCATGAAAAGCCAACACATACATAAACACATGATTAGAGAAATTGTTGCACATGTATGATGTTGCAAACATTAAAATTGTAAAAGAAAAAAATGACCATGAATTCTTGAGATTGTAACACTCAACACGTTTCGTGGAGCTAGTCCACTCATCAGGAGTATAAGAGGTGTCTATAGATGTAAATAAAAATATCATTAAGTAAGGGGTCATGTTGTATACTTCCCCCCAAAAAAACGGGAGAGGGGTGGATCGGGGAGGAGCAGTGAGCTCGTTACCTAATGTGTAGGCTCAAGAGCGGCATCCAACCAAGTATCCAGACATTGGGGCATCCAACCCTGCATGTAGTCTGTCCCGGGGCTGAGACAGGAACCGGTACCCCAGTGTGGGGGGGGGCAGCCCTAGGCGCCAGCCAGCTGGCCCAAGGGGGTCCATGAAGGGTAACAATGGGGTTGTGTGGCAATCTAAGGGGAGTAAAAAATATGTATATATAAAAAAATGATAATATGCATGATATCAAGTGTAATACCCAATGTAGCCGAGATACCCCAAAGTGACAGATGGTGTCAGAATATCTGAACATGAAATAAGTGTGAAAGTGTATGAAGGGGAATGGGTTCCAGAATGGAAAGAAAAAATAGCCAGCACGTAACCAAGGTATCCCAGAGTAGTGATCAGACAACTACCAAGATAGTGGGAGTATGAGATAGTAATAAATGGGATAGAGACCCAGAAAAGGTAATAGCATGTTAGGAAACACAACAAAAAGTGATAAATGGGTGAAAGGCCCTTGACACCCTGGCTGACTTACATGTGGATCAGTGAAAGAGTAAAAAAAATGTCCATACGTTGCTGCGCTCATAGTGAAGGAATTGGGAGTGATCAGCTGGCGGGAGCCCGAAGCTTATACCCCAGACCGGGGGCGGGTTCCCGTCATGATGCCTGCACCTCGAGGCGAGTGGAGTCCAGATCCGGCGCTGAGCGCCGGAAGCAGACATAGCACTTCGGCCTCTAGAGGCGTCAGCTGGAACTCGCTCTCAAACTGCGGGGCAGAAGCATCGCAGGTAGAGCCTACACATTAGGTAAAGAGCTCACTGCTCCTCCCCGATCCCCCCTCTCCCGTTTCTTTGGGGGAATTATACAACATGACCCCTTACTTAATGATATTTTTATTTACATCTATAGACACCTCGTATACTCCTGATGAGTGGACTAGCTCCACGAAACGCGTCGAGTGTTACAATCTCAAGAATTCATGGTCATTTTTTTCTTTTACAATTTTAATGTTTGCGACATCATGCATGTGCAACAATTTCTCTAATCACGTGTTTATGTATGTGTTGGCTTTTCATGAACTTTTATATTGTTTTTTCCTTGATTCACAACGTATCCAATCATGATTATGTCATCAGTTTTTATTGTTTTTATTTAATAAATATCTTCTGATCTACTTATGACCACATTGATTTACTCTTGATGACAAGCCTCATTTAAAATCCCATGACCGCTTCCTTGTTCTTGTGTATACAATAGGGATGGAGGCTTGATCATCGTGGATGTGCCAGATCATAATCCTTTCTTTGTCACTTAGAAACTGAGACAGGAAGGCATGTATGTCCTCTCACCATAGAATAACATCTGGTGGAGGCATTGTTAGTCTCAAAAAGCCGTGTCACATTGGTTCATATCAGTCCGGGGGACCCTGCCAAGCTTTGCTCAGACCAAATGGGAATAATCTGTATAACGGCAATGCTAAAGATTACCCTACTATGGTGCTCCCAATGAAAACACCTAGTGGAAGTGAAAAGCATTTAATGACTGTGGTTAACAATTTGCTACACAGTGTAAAACTAGGCTGTAATTTTCCTTTGTTTTGGGAACTGTAGGGGAGGTGGCATATTTATATGATAATGAATTCTGATGAACCTCTGGAGGAGAATGGGACACATACTGAGCACAGTTTTACCTTCAATACCCCCAAAAATCTCTAAAAATTGTCTGTGACAAAACATTTAGATTTAAATCTGACATTTCTGCTGCAGTAAGGGACTTTGATGTAAAGGGGGCTGCGATGGGAAGAGGAAAATCTGTCATGGGAAGGGGACACTTATATTAAAAGGGGGTTATGATGTGAAAGGGGACTGAGAATGTAAAGAGAGGGCAGTTATGTGAAAAGGATTGTGATGTAAGGGGGGTATTCTGACTCCTAACTGTTGTAATGGCGACTTATCCCTTGTTGAGACCTCTATGCCTGGCCTGTATAAGCAGATATGATCACCGCAGACAGTTCTTATCAAATAGTGACTCACCAATTACCGATTTCTTCCATGAGCGTTTATTCATTGGAATAGCAGGTACAGCATACAACAAATGTGACAGATGGTCGAAAGATGGTAACTGCAGGTCAAAACATAGTAATGTGTCCTAGGATGCGAGTAGATTGAGTGAGGCCTTCTAGCATGTAGCCATATTCTTTACCTCATGAGAGAGAGGACACAGGAAGAGGAACTAGAATAGCAGAGTGCACCAGGAACAGGAAGTTACAGAGTAGAGTGAACTAGGAAGAGGAAATTAGCTCACAGAGGATGGGAGGTACACACTTAGAAAATACAATAGAAAGGTGTAATATCCAAAAGAACCACAAGATGGCATTGTAATAACCAACTATAAAAACATTACTATAGCTGCATATTTATGTTACATGCAAATCATGTAACAGAACAGGGGGATTGTGATATGATGGAAGGATGTGATGTAATTGGGGGCCTATGATGTAAAGGAGGGCTGTGATGTGCAGGGGGGGGGGCTGAGGACACTAAGGTAAAGGGGGTGGGATGTGTGAAGAGTGCAAAGGGGGACCTGAGGACACTTATGTAAAGCAGGGGCTGTGATGTAAAGGGGAGGGGCTGAGGACTCTGGTTTAAGGCTAGTGTCAGGAATAGTCCCTCCAGCTGGTGGCACTGTGGCTCAGGGATCCATGGGCTGCAGTTCCGGTGTCCACCAGCAGGTGTCAGTAAAGGGCTGACCTGTTGATGGCACTGTAGCTCCTGGATCCATGGGCTGCAGTTCCAGTGGCCACCAGCAGGTGTTTCCCAGCAATCAGAGGCTCATGAGTCACCACCTGATGCTCGTTACAGGAAGGACATATAAACCTTGTCTGCCATATGCTGGGTGCCTTGGCGTTCATCTCCATGTGCCTCTGTAACCTGAATCCTGTACCTGAAGCCCTGAACCTGCTCCTGGACCCCTGTCTGCGCCTGATCTTCTTCCCAGTGTTCCCCAGCATCTGCTCCCTGTTCCTGTCCTGTACTGCTCCCTGTCCCCTCTACTGGTCTCCCGTGTATGACCCTGGCCTGGCTTCGTTTACGGTTTGGACATTTCCCTTTACCTATTTAGGCAGTTTTCACTATTTCTGTTATTTGGTTGGTTACACTGTTTGTTATATTAGATGTTTGTTTAGATCATGTAAACCAAAGAGAAAATCGCTGCTCCAGGTGTAATGGCTCACACACTAGTTAGAAGCTCTAGAGTGCCTGCTGTGGCTCGCCCCACCTGAATCCACCAACAGAAGAAAGAAGCGGCACATCCAGATGATTTCCAGGCTTTATTCGGGTCAAGGGCACCACAAATACCAGCAAGCAGTCCGTAGACGCGTTTCAAACACCAGTCGTGTGCTTAATCATTACTCGTTTAGATCACCATTCACTTATCTTTTTAATAAATCACCTTATTCACTTACGCTTGTGTCTGGCATACTCTGTTGCAGTTCACACATTTCTAGTCACACCAGTTGTTGACAGCTAGGTTCACACATGTCCCACTGAATTTTGTAGTTCGGAGTCCAGTGCGGTTTTGTTCACCAGTTCAGGTGCGATTTGTACTGTTGTTATTGCCTATTTAATACCTAAATGCTCACACCAGAAATGCAATAATCCTTGCCATTGTGAAGGCTGTCATATTTCAAACTGTTCATTCTTGTCTGAGTGTGGCAGAGAGTGTCACAGGCATTCCTTGTAGTTCAGAATTGATGCAACAGATCTTGTGAACAATGATTGTTTCCATTAAAGCAAATGGCGGCAGCTACTGCTTGTGGATATAAAAGATTAACAGTGGAGTTAACTGCCCCAGTGACAATCACTCTCAGGCTGCTGATGCTTAAGTTGTTGGCCCGCAAGCTAGAAACTCTCTGTGCAGGTTGAGACTAGGAGTGCAATTCTCAAATTCCAACAGCTGCAGTGGGATTTCAGACTGCCGCTGTCACATATTGAAACGGGTAACTGGTTCTCAAAAAGTGCCTGCAATGCATGATGCCAACATTTTGCCTGAACTTAGGGAGAGTGTTGATAATCTTCTGTTACAAGCTGTTGGGAGATAAAGACACCTGTAAAGCACTCCCAGGAGACTGTGTGGTATTTTACAAACAAGCTCTAAAGGGCTCTTTAGATCAAACCCTGCATTATAAAATCCTCAAAAAACAAGAATGAGCTTTTCTGTATAGGCCTTATCCTTTACCACCCATCCAATTTCTACCACATCCCAAAAGTACATAAGAGTGAAACAAATCCACCTGGTAGACCAATTATTGTTGGTATTGACAGCTTAACAAACAATTTGGGCAATTACATTGACCATTTCTTGCAAAATTTGGTTGTGCATCTTCCAACCTATGTTAGAGACTCTGGACACATGATTTAAATCTTGTCCAATTACAAATATAAGGATTACAGTTGGGTTTCCCTTGACGTATCTGCATTGTACACTTGCATTAAACATCAATATGGCTTACAAGCAGTTCAGTTTTTCCTGTTAAAGAAGAATTCTTTACATCCTTCCCAAATCTCCTTCATATTACAATGTATAGCGTTCACGCTCACCCAGACCAAGACAGAAGTGCAGTAAAATCACACGTTTTAATAAAAAGGTAAAATGTTATAAACAGAGTAAATGTGGTCAAAACATAGCCAGGGTTCCCGTGAAATAGGAGTCCAGAGATCAGCAAGGTCAAACAAACGGAATGCAGGGTCAGAAGCCAGGAGGAGTGTCAGCTGAGCAGGGTCTTGAATCCAGGAACCAGAAGTGAACAACAAACAGGCAAAGTCTTTCACAGGAACGGACAGCAGAGATTTCTCCAGAGATGGTGACCAAGGCGAAGGCATCTGCGATCTGATCCAGTCAGTTTATATAGCAGTAGAGCTGTCTTAATGAGACAGGATATGGTCATCAGGTGAGACAGAGTGGAAGCTGAGACTGGCAATTAACCCTCAACTGAACAGCTTACTCTGAGGAGGGAGAGCTGAACCCAGCCCTGACGGTACGCCCTCCTCAATGACCCCCCCACCTTGGGGGGCCACCAGGTTTGAGGGGAAAATGTCTATGGAAATCAGAGGAGGACAGGAGCATATATGTTCTGATGAGACCCAAGAACGCTCCTCCAGACCGTACCCTTTCCAATGAACCAGCTACTGTATGCGACCACAGAACCTACGGGAGTCAATGATAGATTGTATTTCATACTCCTCTTGGTTCTCAACCTCAACAGTATGAGGACATGGTACCTAGGTGGTGAAGCGGTTGCATACCAAAGGTTTAACAAGGAGACATGGAATACATTAGAAATTTGCATATTAGAAGGCAGGTCTAAAACATAAGTCACTGGGTTGATCTTGCGGAGAATAAGGAAAGGCCCAATAAACTGTGGTGCCAGATTCAGCGAGGGAACACAAAGTCAGTGGTTGCGAGAAGACAGCCAGACGCTGTTCCCAACTTGGTAAGAAGGTGCAGGTAGGCATCTGTGATCAGCATGGCATCTGTACCTATCATTGACATGTCGTAAAGACTCCTGGACCTGTACCCAAGTGGAACAAAGACCACGGAGATGCTCCTCCAACGCAGGAATGCTCTGCAGAACAAATGAGTCAGGCAACATGGCTGGTTGAAAACCATAATTCGCCATAAACTGAGACAATCAGCGGTATTGAGGGCACTATTGTGAGCAAACTATGCCCAAGGTAACACGTCAAACCAGTTGTTATGGTAGTCAGAAATATAGCAACGTTAAAAACTGTTCCAAGGACTGGTTAGCTCGTTCTGCGGCCCCATTGGACTGTGGGTGATACGCAGAAGAGAAGGAAAGCTGAATTCCCAACTGTGCACAAAAGGCCCGCCAAAGCCTGGACACAAACTGGCTACCCCTGTCCAAGACGATGATCTTGGGAAGCCCATGTAAGAGAAAGATCTCCCAAGCAAAAATGGATGCCAGTTTCTTGGACGTGGGCAATTTCTTAAATGCAATACAATGTGACATCTTTGAGAATTGGTCAACCACTATAAGGATAACTGTGTTACCATGAGAGTTAGGTAACTCCACAATAAAATCCATAGACAGGTGGGCCCAAGGCCACTCTCCATTGGGTATAGGTTTTAGAAGACCTACTGGATGATGTGGTGTTTTGTTCTGAGCACACACGGAACAGGCTGCTACAAAGGAGGCTACAACAGTGCGGAAACTAGGCCACCAGAACTGTTGGGAAATAGCCCAAATGAGTTGATTCTTCCCTGGGTGGCCAGCAGCCTTGGGAGAATGGTAAGTCTGGAGCACAGCAGTACGGGGTAAGAATGAGACTGTGCAATTGAAGCTTGACAAGAACAGAGCCCATCGCGCCCTCCTGGGGGAGAGGCATTTAGCCTCAGACAAGAATGTGAGATTCTTGTGGTCAGTCAAAGCCAGAATAGTGGTACCCTTGAGGAGATGCCTCCATTCTTTAAGGGCTAAAATGATCGCTAAAACTCTCTATCACCAATCTCATAATTGCATTCCACAGGAGACAACTTCTTGGAGGTGGAACATTGAGACAGAAGGGCACCAACTCAAGTCTCAGATGCATCAACCTCAAGGATGAAGGGTAATGTAGAATCCAGATGTGCCAACACAGGAGCAGAAACAAAGGTCTTAATGGACTCCACAGACCAATTCTGTGGGTTACAATTGTTTCTGCTCATATCAGTTAGGGGCTTGACAAGAGACGAGAAGTTACAAATAAACTTCCGATAATAATTGGCAAAGCCAAGAAAACATAATAGTGGACGTAAACCCACAGGTCAGGGCCACTGTAGAACTGCCGATAGCTTCTCTGGGTCCATCGAAAAACCAGCAGTAGAAATTACATAACCCAAGAATTTAACCTGTTCACGATGTAACTTGCCCTTCTCCAATTTACAGTATAGGTTATTATCTGTCAGCTTCTGAAACACACGACAGACATCTGTGTGGTGACTCTCTAGGGACTTGGAATACATGAGACTATCATCAAGATACACCACCACACAGCGGGATCGGGTGGCCGGGGCACTGCAGGATGTAAACCCAATGGTGTCATGAGGATTCCGTGCTCAGTACCCTCCACTGTCGATACACGATGACCTAGGATGGCAGGATTTATGTGGCCATCTTCTAGTGAGGTCCAACCATGCCCCTGGTCTGAGGGAGTTACACGCTCTTCCCCCTCACAGCCAGGCTATATGCTCAGTTCAAGGGTCTGATGTGGATTTCCTGAGAGGAATGTACGCTTTTTGTGTGTGGATATCCCCTTTAAAATCCATACCAGACAAGACCAGATCCCTCCAAAAGGTCCCCCAAAATATATAGCAGACCCTTGTAGGAGTCTGTGTGTTTCTGTTTTTAAAGAGTTTAGAAATTAAATGTCTTTTGCAGTTTTATACTCCTTTTTTTTTTTTTTTATATCTCTTGCAAATGTCAGTGTTTCTGCAGAACTTCCGTACATCAGAGATGTGTCCCTTTACAGACAGGATTAGGGCACCCCCAGGCATGTTATTTAAAGGTATCAGGCATTTTAAATGTTCACTTTATGCATTTAAAAAAACACTGCTCATGGCTGAATGGAATTTTTAAACATTTATATTGCACTGGTGCATGCTCCCCAGAGAACTGTCCACCCCCCCCCCCCCACTCCTTTTCATACTATTGCCAGGGGCAGAAGTACCTTTCGGCAGGATTCACCCGCTTTCCGAGGGAGAGCTAAAGGCACTCAAGGCCTATCCAGATGAGAATCTAGAGAAGGGTTTTATCCGGCTATCCACTTCCCCTGCTGGAGCGGGAATATTCTTTGTTGAGAAGAAAGACCGGTCCCTGAGGCCGTGTATAGACTAACGGGACCTCAACAAGATTACCATTAAAAACTGCTACCCTTTACCTCTGGTACCCGAGCTGTTCCAGCGACTGGGCGCTGCTACCATTTTCTCCAAGCTGGAGGCATATAACCTTATTCACATCCGAGAGGGTGACGAATGGAAGACGGCCTTCAGAATGAGATTTGGCCACTACGAATACCTGTGACTTAACAAATTCGTACCTGGACCGGTGAACAAAATATATGGCTGCTATTTACTGTTTCTTAATCTGAGTTTATGCTTTCAGAATTATTTTGACCTTGGGAAATGCCTTTTTGTCTGCATTGTTTGTTTATCCATGACTTCTCTGAACATTACTGTGGCTGTATATTGTTATGATTATATGTAAAATCCTGTCCCATGTTGTGTATCATGCCTATAAAATAGCAAATCAAGGTGCAGCGCTTCACAGTATTTAATAAATGTCCATGTGTTAAGTAGATGGCTAGAGTCCCAAATTTAAACAATCCTAGTAGGCAGAAAGTCATTAATAGGCTCCAAAAAGCACCCATGACAGTGTAGTGTGCCAGAACACTCACCAGAAAACTAATAAAAACCAGCATGCAATCATGAAGTTGAAGGCCCAGAGTGCTACACAGTGCTCCGTGGTATCCCTTCACCATGCTATGCACTCACCAGATGGCAAGCTATTTTGAGCCTTGTATAACTATCTTGGAGGTTGGTGACATCATATCCAGGGTTATGGACAGCAGGTGAACTTTGTGGAGCACCAGCAATGTGCAAAATAAATTTCACACGTGGGAGCCAGAGTAATTTTTGTGTAGCTTTTTACTAAAATCAGAGCTCATAAAGCTTTGATCTGTTCAGCCACCTTCTAACCAGAGGATAACATCATGTAACAGCAATAGCCCTGATGGAAGCAGTTCCTCCAGCTACAAACACTTTGGACCCTTCATGTTCATGGTTGTATGCTGTTTTTTTTTCGTGTATTCATATATTCGTGGTTTTTATTTGTGTTAGTGTATTTGAATCTGCTAGAACATCTAACACTCCCCTCCCCCATACTGACAATGCTGCTGTCTGCTGTGCCCCCTGTGCTCATTCGTCCAGAGAAGGGGCACTGTAATACAGGATGTGTGTTACTAACCGAATCACAAGGTGAAAAACAGAGATAAAAAAGCCTAAAAAAAGAGAACTAATACAGCCACCACATCTACTGATTGGTAAGCTGCAATATTTTATATTTTGGTTTTGGGTTTAATACCACTTTAATTATACAAAAATCCAAACACCATAGGGTACATCTAGCGTCAGTGCCAGGACAAGGTCGTCTAGAGGCCAGAGCGAACATGCCAAACTGCGCATGTGTCAGATAAAATTTCCCCCTCAAAAATTGAACACGAATCTGCATGCTTATCCCCTAAGCATAAATTCCCCCTCCTTCCATGACAAATACGCCCCCCCCTGCTGAAATCCCCCCTCCCAGCACGAATCTTTGACCCTAATCCCCCCCAACGCAAATGCCCAGCCCAAAAAAAATCACCCCTCCTAGCACAAATCTACTACCCCTCCCAATCCAAATCCCCCCAGCACAAATTACCCCCATTCCCCCCCCAGCACAAATACTCCCTGTTAGGAAGATGGATGTTCCACACCGTTTCTGGCTTCCTGTGTGCATTGTGCGTGCCCGTGCTCATTCACGCGCGCGCCCGTGCACGCCAATGGCGCCATTAGCGGCCATTTAAGCAGACAACACCAGGAAGCAAGTGCTGTCCGTTCTACAGCGTTGCTGTGTTCCTGAAGTGACCTGTTATCCTGATTGTCTGTTCCTGTGACCCGGCTTTTCTTGACCCTGCTGTTTGATCTCCGCCTGCACTGACCTCGGCTTCCATGACCACTCTTCTGCCTGCTCCCTTGTACCTCACTGCTGCCTGCTAAGGAACTCTGCCCGATCCTTCTGTACTGCTCTGCCAGCTTGTTACCGGCCTGGCCTGCATCACTACGCTTCTGCTCTCCACACGGACAAGCACACCACCACCAGTGACCCAGTCAGACCCTCATGCCTCCCTGCACTCCCGAGCCCCTGTCTACTCTATCAGGGGTTCCCGAATCAGGGTCGTAAGAGAGGTTGCCCACTGCATAAGCCAGACTCCACCACCAGGCACGTGACAGCAACGGACAGCCATGTCTGAGTCTACGCAGGGGCCCTTTCCAATGAAGGATCTATGCACTTACCTGACCGAAAGTTCAAGAACTTTCCATGTAAGCCACATCAAGCCCCAACCAGGCAGCGGGATGTGCCATCATCACCCTACCCACCAAGCCAGAGGTGCCATTACCTGAGTGGTTCTCAGGGGACCGTAAGGAATTTCGGAGTCTCCGCAGCCCCTGTGAACTGTATTTCTCGCTGCAACCCCGCATATTCTCCTCGGATACCACTAAGGTGGGGCTGATTATCTCTCTCCTACGGGATGATCCCCAGGCGTGGGCCCACCGGCTCATGGACCAGAGAACCCCTGAAATAGCTGGCCTGAACCTCTTTTTCCGGGCCATGGCGTTACTCTATGAGGACCCCCTCCAGGCCGCAACCGCGGAGGCAGCTCTTCATGCCCTCCAGCAGGGTCACCGCACAGCGGAAGATCACATTGCAGAGTTCCGGCGTTGGGCTGCTGGCACCGCATGGAATGACATGGCCCTCCGCTACCAAATTCCGGTTGGGCCTGTCCGAGCCGCTGAAGGATGAATTGGCTCGAGTGGGGACGCCCCAATCCCTCGAAGCTCTGTTTGACCTGGCCATCCAGGTGGACTGCTGTCTGCGGGAATGCAGGCCCGAGCGATCTGCAAGAAATCTGCTGGGGCTCATGCATACTGAGCACCTACCCACACCACTTACCCCCGAAGAGAGACACAGGCGCCTCAGCCACAACCTGTGCCTGTATTGTGGAGGTTCTGGCATTGTGTCCGGTCGTGCCCAGCAAAGGGGCCCATCTACCCCGAGGGAGTGGTTCTGTCCTTGCCCAACCAGGCAACTCATCTGGTGCTTTCCCTGTCTCTACAACTCCCCAACGGGAGTATTCATGTCCCAACCATCCTGGACTCAGGCGCCTGCAGCTGCTTTGTGGACCTATTTTTTGCAGCACAGCACCAGATTCCTCTTAAACCCAAGGCACACTGGATGGTCATCCGCCTGGCCGACGGATCAATCATCAAGTCGGGTACATTACTCATGAGACCATTCCCCTTCTCACCAAGACTGTCACTGGCCACTCTGAATACCTGCTCCTAGATGCTATTGCATCCCCGCTTTTTCCCGTCATCCTTGGCCTCCCATGGCTGCGGGCACACTGCCCCGACATTAACTGGGCCATCGGGGACATTCGGTTCACGTCCACCTACTGCCAGCATCACTGCCTACAGCAACCCCAGAAACCTTCTTCTTCTGTCCAATGTCTGGATCCTGACCAGGAAACCCGAGATGCAGTCCCCCCGGCTTATCACAATTTCCTGGATGTATTTAGTAAGAAGGGGGCAGACAAGTTGCCACCTCATCGGGCCTACGATTGCCCCATTGAACTATTGCCAGGGGCAGAGGCACCTTTCGGCAGGATTCACCCGCTTTCTGAGGGAGAGCTAAAGGCCCCCAAGGCCTATCTAGATGAGAATCTAGAGAAGGGTTTTATCTGGCTATCCACATCCCCTGCTGGAGCGGGAATATTCTTTGTTGAGAAGAAAGACCAGTCCCTGAGGCCGTGTATAGACTACCAGGACCTCAACAAGATTACCATTAAAAACCGCTACCCTTTACCTCTGGTACCCGAGCTGTTCCAGCGACTGGGCGCTGCTACCATTTTCTCCAAGCTGGAGGCATATAACCTTATTCACATCCGAGAGGGGGACGAATGGAAGACAGCCTTCAGAATGAGATTTGGTCACTACGAATACCTGGTGATGCCCTTCGGGCTCTTCAGCACCCCGGCCACCTTTCAGTACCTGGTGAACGACGTGTTCAGAGACTATCTTGACCAGTTCGTCATAATGTACCTGGATGACATTATTGTCTTCTCGTCATCCCTGGAAGAACACCGCAGGCACAAGTGTATGTTTGAATGTTCCAGTATCCCTTTCTTGGGCCTCATCATCTCAGTCTCCGGGGTCACTATGGATCCACAAAAGGTCTCTGCCATCCTGGACTGGCCCACACCAGTGGACAAGAAAGGGGGGCAAAAGAAGTTTATTAAGGGGTTTTCTGCTGTGATTGCCCCCATCACTCAGTTAACAAAGCAAGACTCCCGCTTCCGGTGGACTTCTGAGGCTCACAAGGCCTTCCTAACACTCAAGAAGTTATTTACTTCTGCTCCTGTCCTGAAGCATCCGGATCCAGTCTTGCCCTATATCTTGGAGGTGGATGCCTCAGAGACCCCTGTCTACTCTATCAGGGGTTCCCGAATCAGGGTCGTAAGAGAGGTTGCCCACTGCATAAGCCAGACTCCACCACCAGGTACGTGACTCCCCCCCCTCCAAAATATTTCCCTTCCTAGCACAAATACTCACCCATCATCCTTAGTAGCACAAATCCCCCCACAAAAAAAATCCTCTCTCCCCCATGTCACCTCTTCAAGCACAAACCCCCTCCATATCCCCCCTCCTAACACAAATCCTCTTCTCCCATCCCCCACCTGAACACAAATCACCACTCCCACTACACAAATTTCCCCCTCCTAGAACAATTCTTCCCCCCCCTCCTAACCCCCCCCCAATCTCTTCATAATGCCCCCCCCCCCCCCGAAACCTCATATGATGCCACAGTGCCCAGGATAACCATCCCTCCTGCCCACCCCTTGTCCCAGTCCTGTCTAGCACAATAGGAAATAAAGCAAACTCTGCACAATGGGCAAGTGTGTTCCACCTAATGCAGTAATAGCTAGGAGTCAATTATATACAGTACATCACACTCTACATTCATACCACTGAGGGAAAGTGTGTCCAGTTTGTAAATCCAGTGTATGCCTTTGTCTAGTTAAAATGAACTATGGGGTGAGATCTTGTATATGTGCCACTATGTATTTATATGTCTTTATATGATGCTTTCTTTCACAAGTATATGAAATTTGAAATGTGCTGCCTATTATTTATATGATCAGAACCTGGAACATCTTTCCTATGCCTGCAGGATACTGTCATCATGCCAAGTGCACCCTATTATCCCTAAGGATTCAAAAACTGCTTGTTACTAAATACAACCAATTTAATTATTTTAGTAATTTCAAAACTTTCGCAGACTTTTAAAGAACCCCCTATAATAACCTATTTCCTAGATTATTGTGCATATGAGCAGAGGGGAGTATGTGAGAGTTAATAAAATCAGTTTTAAAAATTGGCAGGTCACCTTGGATACAGGAATGGGACACATCTTAATGTCCTTGTCACTAGGATAATAAGCAGCCAAGGAGATGTCCTTGCTTTTGTTGAAAAGCTCAGAGTTACTTGACACCTGGGTCTCGGTTTGTACCTCTGGGGACATTGTGTCTTGCTGAGCATAATCCCTCAGGCATGAAAAGGGTTAATACTCTGCAACATCTGCTTGCATCAGCTTTCAATTCTGTCAGCTAATCCCCATTGTACTTGGGCATGTTAACCACTTTCACTCTGAGAGTTATTTCAATGATGTGCACTAAAACAGAACAATCCATTCTCATAGCTTAATGAATCCACGGCTGTCCTTCCGTTACAAACTGTGACATTTTTAATGGATGTCAGCCCCAATTTATTTGACAGATTGTCGCGTCTAAACCCCTGGTGCCCAACCTGCTGCCCTTTGGCACTTACTGTGTAGCCCTCAGAGCCTCTACAGACAGTATCGTTTTCCTTAGTGAGGTGTCTATACAGGCCCAGTGAAGGAAAAATATTCTTTAGATTGGGTTCTTGTAGTTCAACGATTTGCATTATTTCTTTTACATTATTTTTCTGTTTTGTTTATACCTTTTTCCCTTTTTACATTTTTTTCCTCTGAAATGTTTTTATAATTCATCTTGTCAGGGGGATCTAGACAATTTTTTGGGGAGTATTGTGCTCGTGCTGGAAGTAAAATAGGGGAGCCATATCCCTGACCTTGAAGTCCATGCAGGTCCAGCGTCAACATTAGGCAGGACAGGCAGCCACCTAGGGCGCCAGGCTGTGAGGGGCGGTAAAATCCTTGCTGACACAGTGACCCTGCACCGCTTGCTGCTATCACACACCCTGCCACACCGAGCAGATTTGAGCTCTATTACAACATGCGGGGTAACAAGCCAGAGGATGAGCCGTGCCGGGGGTGAAGATAAACAAGAGTCGTTGGTGTAGGGGGCAGAATCTGTGTTGGCAGCTGCCAGAGGAGCGTCTTCTCCTACCAGGACCATGACTGAATTGTAGTGTGGAGATCGAGCCTGTCATTGTGACACAGTGAGAGCGATTAAAGCCAGCTTGCACAGGAGTTGGGCTGTATCCTGTCTCCACTGTCCTAACCACCCCCTCCAATCCGCCGCCTCCCATTTGCGCCCTCCCAACCCCGTCCACACTCCAGCCACCTGCATGCAATGCATTTGCTCTGTGCTGTGAGAGGAGTTGTGTGGGCAGCTGGGTGGCAGTTTTCAAATAATAGCTGCTAGCTGCCACATTCCTAGGGGACACCAGCCTAAATGGGGGAGGCATAATGGTGAGTGAGACTTCCATCCCCACAGTAACCCCCCTCTCTGTTCCCACCCCTTTGTGCTCTGCACCTTTTTCCCCCCTCCCCCTTTCTTTTTCTCTCTCTACCCCTCCCTACTCTTTTCCTTCCCCCTCTCTTCCTCCTTCTCACCCTCCTCTATTTCCTCTCCCTAATTTTCTCTCCCCCACAGGCTAGGGCCTAGCCTGCCCGTATACCACCCTAGCCTGCCCGTATACCACCCTAGCCTGTCCGTATACCACCCTATTCTGTCCATATACCACCCTAGCCTGTCCATATACCACCCTAGCCTGTCCATATACCACCCTAGCCTGTCCATATACCACCCTAGCCTGTCTATATACTACCCTAGCCTGTCCATATACTACCCTAGCCTGTCACTACACCACCCTAGCCTGTCCATATACCTGCAGACCATTGCTGGCGTGAGGAAGCGAGCCAGTACCGGCACTATTTGTCTTCAGGCCAGGTCCAGAGGCACAGGTATGGGCCCGTGGACCACGGCTAGAAAAATAGTGGAGAGGTGCAACAAAAAACTCCACCTCCCCTCCTATACATGGGCAGGGCAAAGGGGGTGGAGTCAGGGGTGGGGCTAAGGGGGCAGCAAAATGAGGTTTCGCCTAGGGTGTCAAAACTCTGCACCAACCCTGAGCCCATGTTATAGTAAAGTGCTGCCCTAGGCCTGGGCCTTGATACAGCACTGATCCCGGTCCCAGGGCACCCATCAAACAGATGTGGAGCACGTGACCTGGATGCCAGCACTAGCATACAGAAGTCGGTGAAGGAAGTGAGTGGTATATAAAACTTCCTCTACCGGCTTCTGTGTTACTGTACGTGACAGGCTGGAGAGGGCTACCGGAGGGGGCAGAATGGTGTTCCACCACGCCCAGTGGAAAAAAAGCCCTGGTTTTACTTTTATCTACTTTTATTAAAGTGTTACTAAACCCACAACACTAAAATCTGTCTGTATGTGCAGCATAGCATGCTTGTTATACTCACTGTGGAACTTAAAGGGTTAGTCCTCTGCATTGTGTAAAAAGGCTTTTTGATCCTGTATGAACAGATCTTTCCTCCTGCACTGTCTCTCTTGACAAGGCCAGATCAGTCAGTCAGATCAGCTAGTCTGGCTGCACATGCTCAGTTTAGTCTCTATTGCTAGAGAGAACATTTCCTTGTCCTCAGAGCAAGCCAGGTCACATGTTATTGACATCACACATGTGGGTGTGTATACAGGCTGTAATGGAAATCTCCTCCTACCTGAATACTCAGCACTGGACAGACCCTGCAGTTTATCATGTGACCGTGGTATACAGATCAGCCAAAAAGGTATATAGTGACAATATTTTAACCACATACAGACTGCCCGCCGTCATTTTACTCCAGCTGTTTGACGTTAAATACCGGAGTTATGGCAGCAGATAGCAGTATTTTTTTAAACAGGTGATCCGCTTCAAGATAAAAGTGGTCCCTGCAGCGGATTCGCCACAAGATCACTTTTATCGGCGGCATTGGTTTTGCCCACTGTGCTGCAGGTCAGTTTGAGTGTCTTGGCAATCTTCTTATAGCCTAGGACATCTTTATGTAGAGCAACAATTCGTTTTTTCAGATCCTCAGAGAGTTCTTTGCCATGAGTTGCCGTGTTGAAATTCCAGTGACCAGTACAAGAGAGTGAGAACGATAACACCAAATTTAACACACCTGCTCCCCATTCACATCTGAGACCTTGTAACACTAACGAGACACATGACACAGAGGAGGTAAAATAGCTAATTGGGCCCAATTTGCAAATTTACCTTAGGGGTGTACTCACTTTTGTTGCCAGCGGTTTAGACATTAATGGCTGCGTGTTGTATTATTTTGAGGGGGCATCAAATTTACACTGTTATACAAGCTGTACACTCATTACTTTACATTGTAGCAAAGTGTCATTTCTTCAGTGTTGTCTCATGAAAAGATATAATAAAATATTTATAAAAATGTGAGGGGTGTACTCACTTTTGTGAGATACTGTATATATTGTGGGAGATTAGCTTGTGGGGACCATCTTTCCTGAGGAAAAATAGTCAGCATGCGGGAAACTTTCTTTAAAATCTGGCGGTTTGCCAAGTTTACTTACAAAATAGGCTTGCAGGTTATAAAACGAAACAGAAAATAAGTGTTTGCCGTCCGGCGCTAAACAAAACTGTACAGTCCCCTCACTGTACGGTGTGGACTGGTCCCGACTTCAAGTCCAAACAGACACAGAGCTCCCTCAGACCCCCTCTGGGTGTACTCACTTTTGTGAGATACTGTATATATTGTGGGAGATTAGCTCATGGGGATCATCTTTCCTGAGGAAAAATAGTCAGCATGCAGGCAACTTTCTTTAAAATCTGGCGGTTTGCCAAGTTTATTTACAAAATAGGTTTGCAGCTTATAAAACGAAACAGAAAATAAGTCCTTGCCGTCCGGCGCTAAACAAAACTGTACAGTTCCCTCACTATACGGTGTGGGCTGGTTCCGACTTCAAGTCCAAACAGACACAGAGCTCCCTCAGACCCCCTCTGAGTTCCAGGACAGAGCTCTAGTGAGATCTCTTCCTGATTATCTAAGCCACCTGCTGGTGGACTCCAGTAGACCACAAACTCCGGACCGGAACCAGCCCTGCTATGGTGGCTGGTAAAATCCGGACCGGACTCCATTTAACCCAGTCCAATTAAACGCGTACGAGGTGACAGGCATTTTTTCTCCCTGTTGTCACACATCCACTTCAGGGGGGCATGGTCGGTGACTAGTCTATACGACCTTCCTAACAGATAGTACTTCAGCACCTCTAAGGCCTACTTGATAGCCAGGCACTCCTTCTCCACAATGGCATAGTTCCTCTCATGCCTGTTAAGCTTCCTGCTTAAGTAGACAACCGGGTGCTCCTCACCGTCTCTGATCTGGGACAGAACAGCACCTAGTCTCACCTCAGAGGCATCTGTCTATACAACAAATGTATACTGACAAAAATTCCCCCCCCTTTCGGGACTTTAATGGGATACCAACTCGTTCATGGCGACAAAGGAGCCAGAGTACTCGTAAAAAATTATTTTTATTGATCTGACTAAAATTTGTTTACATGACCATGGGACAAAAAAAGTCTGTTGATCAACAATTGCAAAGAAAGTACATACTGAACCACAAAAAAATGATACAAACATATGTGAAAAGTGTGAACATAGGACAAGGGGAACATTACATTATGAGTAAAAAACACATAAATGACCACTCACACCAAGTGGCGGGGGAGATCCAACGCGTTTCGAATACAATCTTCTTCAGGGGTAGGTGGCCAAGAATTTAAAAGAAATCCTCGTATTATACAGAGGATCGGCTAATAGGGCATTAGTAAATTCACACAAATTTAGATGAGGTATTTGGGGATCTGCTTTAGTCCAGAAGGAGCGGTGTGCTATAGGGAGACAATATTCCCTGGATCTACCATCTAAAACATAGTATTTCCAATGGGAGCTGGCACCTTAGTCCTCAGCAAATTAGAGGACCGTGTGAGCAATGTGTGCCCGTATCATATTAATCCGCAGTCTGTTACAGGGACTGTCTCCTACATATCACATATGACGAAATGTAGATTATATTTGAATGTTGGGCCCTGGGCTTCCTCTGGACTAGATACTGGGACTTATGTTTGGAGCAACTATGAAAGATCTACTAAGATCCCTGTTTATGAGCAGCACTCCTAGATTAAGTTCTCCTTTTGGGGGACAGTAGGAGATATCCCCTGCCTCTTGGGTTCTCACTCTCACCAGACCTTCCTATTTATGATATATGGATCAATAGTTTAATTAATTTTCGTCATTACCTCTGGGTCCCAGTTTTCTCAACATTCAAATATAATCTACATTTCGTCATATTTGATATGTAGGAGACAGTCCCTGTAACAGACTGCGGATTAATATGATACGGGCACACATTGCTCACACGGTCCTCTAATTTGCTGAGGACTAAGGTGCCAGCTCCCATTGGAAATACTATGTTTTAGATGGTAGATCCAGGGAATATTGTCTCCCCATAGCACACCGCTCCTTCTGGACTAAAGCAGATCCCCAAATACCTCATCTAAATTTGTGTGAAATTACTAATTCCCTATTAGCCGATCCTCTGTATAATACGAGGATTTCTTTTGAATTCTTGGCCAGCTACCCCTGAAGAAGATCGTATTCGAAACTCGTTAGGTCTCCCCCGCCACTTGGTGGCGGTGTGAGTGGTCATTTATGTGTTTTTTACTCATAATGTAATGTTCCCCTTGTCCTATGTTCACACTTTTCACATATGTTTGTATCATTTTTTGTGGTTCAGTATGTATTTTCTTTGCAATTGTTGATCAACAGACTTTTTTTGTCCCATGGTCATGTAAACAAATTTTAAACAGATTAATAAAAATAATTTTTTACGAGTACTCTGGCTCCTTTGTCGCCATGAACGAGTTGGTTTCCTGGGCTCGCTCCATATGTTCTTGCACCAAGGGCAGGACTGCTGCGATTCGATCCTGCATCAATGAAATATGCTCGATGACGCTCCTATATGGGGTGGCCTCTCCTTCCCACGTCTCTTTTGCGACATCCAGCAGCCCCCTGGGATGTCTACCATACAAGACTTCAAAGGGGGAATACCCCGTAGACGCCTGCGAAACCTCTCGTATGGCAAACATGAGATACAGCAGCAACATATCCCACTCTCTCCCATCTTTTTTCCACTACCTTTTTCAACATGCTTTTGAGAGCTTTATTAAACCTCTCCACAAGTCCATCCGTTTGGGGGTGGTAGACCGAGGTACGGAGATGGGAGATTTTATACATCCTGCACAATTCCTTGGTTACACAGGACATAAACGAGGTTCCCTGATCCGTTAAGACCTCTTTAGGGATCCCCACCTGACTAATCACCTGGACCAACTCCCTGGCAATAGTCTTAGCGGAGGTGTTCCGCAAGGGTATGGCTTCTGGATAGCGGGTCGCGTGTTCTAGTATTACCAGGATGTGCTGGTGTCCCTTGGCAGACTTTACTATGGGTTCCATGAGATCCATGCCAATTCTTTCGAAAGGCACTTCAATTATGGGCAGTGGAACAAGTGGACTACAAAAATGGTGTGAGGGCGCAGAGAGGTGACACTCAGGGCAGGATTCACAATGCTCTCTGACATCTGCATGCAACCCGGGCCAGAAGAATCTGTGGGTTATTCTCTCCCTGATCTTATCCATACCTAGATGTCCCCCCATTACATGTCCATGGGCTAGATCTAGCACCATCCTGCAAAAGGGTTTGGGAACCACTAGCTGTTCCACTTTGTCCTCCCCTCGTTTCACCACCTGATACAACAAATTATTTTTAAGAGCCATGTAGGTAATAGACACCCCCCAATTAGGGTCCACAGGTTCCCCATCCATCACCTTCAAGTTTTCTCTGGCTCTAATGAGAGTGACATCCCATAGTTGCTGTGTACAGAAGTCCTCTCTCCGGACCTCTAAATCAGGTACTACATTCTGTTCAGTTTCACGGTCAGGGTCAGAGACATTTTCTGGGTCATTAGCCCCCCAGCTGGGAGCTATCTTCCAGCTCCTCTGGCTCCCCAGCCAGTACAGGAAAAGGAAGAGGGTCTCCTCCCTCCTCTGTCCTGCCACCAGTCTCCCCTTCCATTTCGCAAAAGGGTCTGGTGAGAGTTCCTGTGCTTCTGTAGCAGGGGGGGCTCTATCCTCCAGACTCCCTGTGCCTTCCCATAACTTCCAAAAATGGGGAAAATTCCTGCCCACTAGGGTGTCATAAAGCAGTGAAGGTACCACCCCCACTGAATGAGTCACACTGCCCCAAGAGGTGTCAATCTTAACCCCCTGCCATCTGGTAGTCACGAGTGTCCCTGTCAGGAAACAACCATTGCCCTGGAATTCGGGTCGGGAAGCCTGCATAGCGTGTGCACGCGCCTGTGCAAGTGTGCTCGTGCGTATGCGCCGGAATTGGCATCCAAATGGCCCATTTAAGCGGACAGCACCCTGCAACCAATGCTGTCTGTTCTACAGTGTTTTGTGTATCTGAGCAACCTGTTACCTGATTATCTGTTCCTATGATCCTGGGTTCAAGAATCAGGGTCGCAAGAGAGGTTACCCCTGCACAAGTCAGACTCCACCACCAGGTGCGTGACAGTAACGGACAGCCATGTCTAAATCTGTGCAGGGGGCCACTCCCATGGATGAACTTTGCCTGCACCTGGCCAGTCTGACCCAGGCCATCAAGACCCTGCAGGAAGGCTACAACCGGCTAGAGGGATGGGTGCAGGAGCTTGCCTCAGCCCCCTGGGCTAGTCAATCTGCAGCCCGCACCATAGTGGCTCTGCCCTCGGAGCCCAAGGTTTCCCTACTAGAACGGTTCTCAGGTGACTGCACGAAGTTCTGAGCATTCCGTAACTCTTCGCTCTCCAACCCCGCACCTTTTCCTTGGAAACCACAAATGTGGGTCTAGTGATCTCCCTGCTGCTGGGGGAACCCCAGTCTTGGGCACACCGCCTGCTGGAACAGAAAGCCCAGGAGGTCTCTGACCTGACCTTGTTTTTTTTAAGCTGTGGCCCGCCTCTACGAGGACCCGCATCAGGCTGCCACTGCAGAAGCTGCACTCCATGCACTTCAGCAGGGCCATCGCGCGGCAGAGAACTATGTTCAGGTGCTGGAGTGCTGACACAGCTTGGAACGACGCAGCTCCCTGCTATCAGTTCCTCTTGGGCCTCTCTGACCCACTAAAAGACGAACAAGATCGCGTGGGAGTACCCCAAGTCCTGGACGCATTGATCAACCTCTCCATACAGATCGACAGGCGTCTCAGAGAGTGCAGAGCTGAGAGATCTGCAGGGTCCTGGTGACTCACCTAGATGCTACCCTGGGTACCCAGATACCCTAGTCCAGCTCCTTTAGCTCCCATGGCCTTTTCAGCAGCCACAGACCAGCCCGAACCCATGCAACTGGGCCTTCTCCGTCCATCCCTCACCCTGGAGGAACGGCAACGTTGCTGAAGCAACAATCTGTGCCCTTACTGTGGAGAACTGGGGCACGTGGTGAGAACTTGCTCGGCCAAGCTTGGTAAGTGTCCACCACCCGTCAGTGGCGACGTACCAGTCTTGTTAAGTACCTCTTCTCCCCTCACTTTACCTCTCTCTCTTATGGCTCCCCGGCAGGAACATCCTGACTACCGCAATTATTGATTCGGTCGCTTGCAGTGGGTTCATCGACCAATCTTTTTCGGCCCAACACCAGATTCCCTTGCAATCAAAACCCCATGGAATGGTCGTACTCTTGGCAGATGGCACAACTATCAAATCAGGCGTGGTGACACATGAAACAGTTCCGCTGCCTGCTACAACCCCTCACGGTCACCAGGAGCTCCTCCGTTTGGATGTCATCGCATCCCCCCTATTTCCCATTATTCTTGGCCTACCCTGGCTGCAGGCCCATAGCTCCTGCATCAACTGGGCTATGGGCGAAACCAAGTTCCAGTCATCCTACTGCCACCAGCACTGTTTCCCGGAGGCTAAGGAGTCGATCCCTACCTTACTCAGCCTGGATGCAGACTCTGATTCTGATGCTCACCAGTTGGTGCCCACCATTTATCACACCTTCCTCGATGTGTTTAGCAAGAAAGGGGCCGAAAAATGACCATCCCATAGGGCCTATGACTGCCTTATCGAGCTCCTCCCTGGAGCCGAGGTCCCCTTCGGAAGGATCTTCCCCCTGATGGAACTGGAACTAGCAGTCCTCAAGGCCTACTTAGATGAAAATCTGGAAAAAGGCTTCATCTGACCCTCCACGTCTTACGCAGGAGCTGGGATATTCTTTGTAGAAAAGAAGGATCATACCCTAAGGCCCTGCATAGACTACAGAGAGTAAAATAAGATAACAGTAAAGAACCGCTACCCTCTACCTCTAGTTCCAGAGCTCTTCCAGAGGCTAGGGGCAGCAACAGTGTTCACCAAGCTGGACCTCCGTGGAGCATATAATCTGGTCCATATCCGGGAGGGCGATGAATGAAAGACCACCTTCAGAACACGGTTCGAGCATTTTGAGTATTTAGTGATGCCCTTCGGGCTCTGCAATGCCCCGGCTACGTTCCAGCACTTTGTGAATGACGTGTTCAAAGACTACCTGGATCTATTTGTAATCATCTACCTGGATGACATCCTGATCTTTTCCCCTACCTTGGAAGAACACCGCAAACATGTTGCTTGTGTCTTGAGCCACCTTCAGCAGCACGGGCTTTATGCCAAGGCGGAGAAGTGTGAATTTGAACGCTTAAGCATTCCCTTCCTGGGGCTTATCATCTCTGTCACTTGCATCACTATGGACCCTCAGAAGGTTGCGACCATCCTGGACTGGCCGGCCCCCACGAACAAAAAGGGAATCCGGCGTTTCATCGGCTTCACCAACTTTTATAGAAAATTTATAAAGGGGTTTATTGCCCCAATTACCCAGATGACCAAGCTGAACATGCGATTTCTGTGGACTGAGGAATCCCAAGAAGCCTTTGTGACCCTAAAAATACTCTTTACCTCAGCACCCATCCTTAGGCATTCTGACCGGCCTTGCCATTTGTCCTGGAAGTGGATGACTCTTTGGTCGCGGTTGGGGCCGTGCTATCCCAAAGACAGGGAGCTAAGGCTGCCTTACATTCTGTGGTGTACTTCTCCCGTAAACTAACCATTCCTGAGAGGAACTATGACGTGGGAGATAGAGAGCTTTTGGCCATTAAAGCCATCCTGGAAGAGTGGCGCTATCGGTATCGCTGCCCTTCCACTCTACACCTTATAGATCCTACACTTTCTGATACTTGTTGGCGATGCTCTTCGTCTAGAGGAACGATCCTACACATTTGGTGGGAGTGTCTCCCTATACGCAAATTTTGGCAGGCGATCTTCGAATTATACGGCAAACTCATGGCAACCTCGGTCACCCCTTCCCCAGAGATTGCATTACTATCCATTCTCCCAGGCCCGTTAAAATCTATTAAAAAAGATGTGCTGCGTCATTTCTTGGCTGCAGCCAGAGTGGTGATACCCAGACACTGGAAATCGACGTGCGCACCCTCCCTTGGGGACTGGGCGATGGAGGTGGACAAGATTAATGGATTGGAGCGGTTAATGGCGCAGGAGACAGATGGCCTGGAGCAATTCTCCAAGTCCTGGACCTCCTGGTCTATGTTTAGATATTCAGAGAGATTTGTCCCTTGGACAGAGGGAATCTCTGATGATACACTGGGTTAGCCTGCGTGGAATGCCTCTCTTCTTTCAGTTTTTCTTTCTTCCCTTGTACGTCCCCAGATCTTCTGATCCACCCCTTGTCTTTCCTGTCACTATCTACATACTTCCTCTTCTTTCGTAGGGTCTCCCCCCGCTTCTCCTTCTATCTTTTCCCACTTATCGCTTAAAGTCACCCCACTCTTAGATTTTCTAAAGGACAAATGCGGCCTTTACGTCGCATTCCTTTTCTATATAATACAGAGTTACTACTGTGGGCGTATGTGGAATATAAGGTAGTGAACGCCGCTCAAATTGTCGAAAGCGGTGTACACAATTCCCAGTTGGTTGTTTTAGATATGTTGGGACCTATACGGCCCGTAAACACAATGATATATTTACTGTAGCCCTCTGGTATTTGACATCGGTATATTTTGAATCTTTAGTACTCAATATTGATCCACTGTCTATACGATACCTGGATAAGATTTTGTATCAAGTGTTTTCTTTGTTTTGTTCCTGCTTTTCTCACAATAAAATCAGATTGAATTAAAGAGTGGCACTATCTGTTGGAAGGAGCCAGGCACCGCATCCTGATCACAAAAATGTAGAATATCTTCGGGCAGCCAAAAGGCTGAGACCTCGCCATGCCCAATGGGCCCTTTTCTTCTCTCGCTTCCTCTTCCACGTCACGTACAGGCCTGGGTCGAAGAACGTCAAACCCGATGCCCTGTCTAGGATGTTCTGTAAACCCAGTGATCCTGCAGCCCCTAATACAGTTCTACATCCCAGGAACTTTATGTTTACTCAAGGGGACCTGCTGTCCCAAATTAGACAGTCTTTAGGCAAGACCCCCAGGACTGCAGACCCCAACCTGCTAACTTCTATGGCACAACAACAGGCTCTTCATTCCTGTCTTGGCATCCTGTCATGATCACAAGCTGGCGGGACACTTCGGTGCACGCAAAACAACCAAACTGCTCCTACGTTCCTTATGGTGGCCGCGAACAGACGAGGACTGTAGGAAATATGTCAACTCATGCCCTATCTGTGCTCAGAACAAGAGCAGTAAGACCAAAGCCTGGGGTTTACTGAAACCACTTCCGGTGCCTGAAAGGGCTTGGTCCATGATCTCAATGGATTTTATCGTTGAGCTGCCAGCATCCCAAGGTTACTCCACAATCTTCGTGGTAGTAGATCGCCTAACAAAGATGGCCCATTTCCTACCCATGAAAGGTACTCCGTCAGCCACTGAAACGGCCGAAGTATTTATCTGCGAGATAGTCAGACTCCATGGACTCCCAAGCATCATCTTCTCTGACCGCGGAGTTCAGTTTACTTCCAGGTTCTGGAAAGCTTTATGTTCCTCACTTGACATTGAATTGGCATTTTCTTCAGCTTACTATTCGCAGACAAATGGTCAGACAGAGGACCAATCAAACGCTTAAACAATATCTTAGCTGCTTTTCATCATTCTCGCAGGATGACTGGGCCTCCCTGCTGCCATTAGCCGAGTTTGCTTTTAATAATACCGTTCATACGGCCATGAAACAATCTCCATTTCTGGCTAACTGGGGCTTCCACCCGACCTTCATGTTTAACCACAATCTTGAAAGTGCAGTGCCCGCAGTACAAGAAACTACCAAGTTCTTGGAAGAAAACAATAAACTTCTTCAGGAAACATCGGCCCAGACCCAGGAATATAACAAAGAGGTGTTTGACAAAGGGAGACGGGGAGAGTTGGACTTACAGCCTGGGGAATAAGTCTGGCTCGCCACAAAGAATCTGAAGCTAGCCTGCCACTCCAAGAAGTTAGGACCCAGGTTTATTGGACCCTTCCCAGTGAAAAGGAAGATTAACAGAGTGGCCTATGAGCTGGAGCTTCCACCGTCTTTGCGTGTTCACCCAGGGTTTCATGTGTCCCTGCTGAAAACCATGACCTCAAATCCTTTCCCGGACCTTTCCCGGACGGAAGACCGCCGGGTCCAATCCTGGTAGACGGCGAAGAGGAATTTGAATTGGAAACAATCCTGGACTGCAGGAAGAGGGGTAGCGGCATACAGTATTTGGTGAAATGGAAGGGTTACGGCCCTGAAGAGAACTCCTGGGAGCCCAAAGCCAACATCCACGCGGATGGACTTATCCGATCTTTCAAGGAAAACAACCCTGCTAAGTTTGCCGGTTGGGCATCCGGAGGCTGCCCCTTGGGGGGGGCAATGTCAGGAATCAACCGTTGCCCCTGGAATTCGGGTTGGGAAGCCTGTGCATGTAGCGTGTGCGCGCACCTGTGCGCACGCGTATGCGCCGGCATTGGCGCCCAAAACGGCCCATTTAAGTGTACAGCACCCTGCAAACAGTGCTGTCCGTTCTACAGCGTTTTGTGTATCTGAGTGACCTGTTACCTGATTATCTGTTCCTGGGACCCGGCTTGTCTTGATCCTGCTTTGATGGCTACCTGCACTGACCTTGGCTTCCACGACCACTCTTCTGCCTGCTCCTTTTGTACCTTTGCTGTCAGCCCATTAACGAACTCTGCCTGTGCCCAACCATTCTTCTGCCTACTCCTTTTGTACTGCACCAGCAGCCAGTTGCTGACCCAGCCTGTACCACCATTCTACCAACTAACACGAGACCGGAGGAGATGTTAAGAGACAAGTTGGATTACGATACCGACTCAGTGTATGTGTGGAGACGTGAGCGATACAGAACTTCATCTACTGGTAGACATGTGAGCTTTTCGGAGCCGGAAAGTGAACGAATAAATGAGTCAGCTGTTTCATCAGACTCCGATCAGGCTAGCACATCCGTAATGAGGAGATCACCTGGCTCTGCTTTGACATCAACCCAAAAAAACTGGCCCGGGAAGAGGAAACCACACAGGAAGAAGAAATTGGAAGGAGACAGAAGAAGACAAGGAGAGGGGGGAAACGGAGGAGACGGAGCAACCGGTGGTCGGTACCCTATACGCAATCAGTCTCGCAAGAAGTAGAAGGTACTGTTAATGTTTTGAATCTTAATTTTGGAAGAGACTAGTTTACTATCAAGAGGTTAAAATTTTTGTCCCTCGAGACATTTTAACATTTTTGACACAGTTTTGGATGTGAATAGGTTTGTCAGGAATTTATCTGTTAGGAATAGTGTTGAGCGAACCCGGACTGTAACGTTCGGGTCCGTACCGAACTTTAGGGTGTCCGTGGCACGGACCCGGACCCGGACATTTCAAAAATCGTTCGGGTGTGCACCTCATTTTATCGTCTTGGGGCCTGGCTTGGGCTTGCTAAAAACTTTACAGGCCCAGGCCCAGGCACGGTGCCTGTGGGATTTCAAGCCATGCCTGGGCTTGCAATGTCAGGCCCAAGCGAGTTGTGATAAGGATTGTCTATTTAAGGACTGTTTGGATAAGTGTAGGTTTTGACACAGTTTTTACAATTTTACAGAGCTCCCTGTTTTTAAAATTGGAGAACTATCATTTGATCAGAGAAGGTTTTAATTCTAAGTTTTGTAATTGTCATGGAAGATGAAGAACGCTCTGACTAACGCATATCCCATGGCTGGTGGCCAACGAGGCAGAGGAGGCAAAGGGGGGAGAGGAACAGAAGAAGACAGAGGAAGGTTAAAGAAG
>BLSH010499426.1:1227013-1245062 GCA_018402905.1 Glandirana rugosa
TTTATTTGATTTTAATTTATTTTCCCTATCCCCATTTATTTGTAGGGCACTTGCCCTAGTTTGAAGATGATTTTAGAACAGTTATATGGCTTCTACCGTTAATTAATACTTTTCAGACACAGTTTGAAGATGAACCACATTCATCTCCATTTTTGCATTTTTTATGTTTTTATTTTTTTAAAAATATTTAAAGTTATTTCCCTGTCCCCATTTTTTTGTAGGGCACTTGCCCTACCCTTACCCCCATTTTACTTCCTTTTGCAGCCCTCTGGGGCTTTCCAGGACTTTCCTACAGCCATTTTTGTGCCTAAAAGTTCGGGTCCCCATTGATTTCAATGGGGTTCGTTGTCCGTGCGATCGTTCGGGTTCCGTCCGGACCCGGACCCGGACTTTGTCCCGAAGTTCGGACGGACCAGCAGAACCCGAACTTCCAGGTGTTCGCTCAACTCTAGTTAGGAAGCATTTTTTCTCTACCAACAAGGCTGAGGAAGCCATGATACACAGTGAGACTGCACCTGATGCTGTGGAAAGACCTATGAGTTTTAGGGAACTGTGTGCTCTTGGTGAATTGGATGAACTGACTTGGGAAAGTGGGGGATACACTGATAGTATGTCTTATTGTGATATCTCCAACATTAAGACTTCCAAGGACAAATCAGATTTCTATCCAATAGGGGCTAGATGCCCAGAGATCGATCATTTCCAAAAAATGGTGGAAAAAGATCTCACTGAGCTAAGCCAAAAAATGTATAATAATTTAGATCCAAAACAGGATAATTTGACAACTAAAGGAAGGTTGGATTTAAAAGATTTGGAACAGGATTTGACTATTGTTATTAGAAATTCTGACAAGGGTGGTCTAATTGTTGTGTTGGATTCAGATTTGTATAGAGAAGAGGCAGAGAGGCAATTAATGGATATATGCACATATGAACGACTCCCAGCTGATCCCACAAAGAAATACAAAGTGAGGTTGAATTTACTAATAAAAGAAGGGATCACACTGGGGGTCTTTGATCAACATTTGGGAGAAAAGTTAGTTTCGGTGTACCCTATAACACCGATATTCCATCATCTCCCCAAAACCCATAAAGGTCTATCACCTCTCCATGGGAGACCCATTATAGCAGGTATTGGCTCCTTGAATGAAAAACTGGGCCAATGGCTGGATGGGATATTACAACCTTTAGTCCACCAATTGCCGAGTTACCTCAAGGATACCAATCACCTGCTGAAAATTGTGCATGATATGAAATGGGATAAGAGCTACGCCTGGGTTACCTGTGATGTCAGCAGCCTGTACTCTTGTATTCCACACAATCTAGCAGTGCAGGCTGTGGATTTCTTTCTCGAAAGCTATTTTGACCTGAGTCATGATACATGGATGTTTATTTTGGATGCATTACGGTATTTATTGAAACATAATTACTTTGTGTTCAATAAAGAGTTCTTTCTACAAAAAAGGGGGGCAGCGATGGGGGCTAAATTTTCCCCATCTCTGGCCAACTTATTCATGGGTTTTTGGGAACGTGTGTATATATATATATATATACGGGTCCGAGAACCCATTTAGGAGTTGTATACAGTTGTTCTATCGCTACATAGATGACCTTATCTTTGTGGTAGATAACAATATGGGTCCCCTAGAATCATTTTTAAAATATCTTAACTGTAACGATATGAATCTTCACTTCACTGGTGAATGAACAAAACAGAGATTGATTTTTTGGATGTTCATTTGAAAATAGAGGGATTGAGGATTCATACAGATCTATTTAGAAAACCTATGTCAGGTAACACGCTCTTAAGGGCCAATTCAGGACATCCCAAGCACGCTATTAAGGGAATTCCTGTAGGCCAGTTTTTGAGGATCCGCCGCATATGTAGTACAGATGACACCTATCAGAAACAAGCCCTAGTTTTATATCAGAGGTTTCTCAACAGAGGATATCCACGATGGATGTTGGATAGGGCTATTAATATAGCCAATTCCAAAAATAGAATAGACCTTCTGAGAGACAGTGGAGCAAGAAAGGACACACAACGAACATGTACCAATAAGAGAATATATAACAGTAGTAAATTAAACCTCAGTACAGCGTTCAGCTTAGAATTTAGTGAAATTAAGAACATTGTCCATAAATGTTTGCCCATACTTCATGGTGACCAAACATGTGCTGAATTGTTGAAAGATGGGATTTTTACATTATACCTAAACGGGCCCCATCTGTGGGCAGTCACCTGTCTCCCAGTCTTTTCCAAGTGAGTACTAAACAATCTGTTACATGGCTCCATTGTAGGGGTAATATTCGATGTGGTGGTAGAGAATGCCCCTGTTGTAGCCATATTATTAGTGGTGATGTAGCGTGTTCCCACACAGTGAATAAGCAACATAAAATCAATTCCTTCTTTAACTGTAATACCAAATATGTGGTTTATCTTATTACTTGTGGCATATGCCACATACAGTATATTGGTCATACAACAAGGGGTTTGAGGGACAGATTTTATGAACATCTATACAGTGTGGGAAAGGACAGGGAGAAATCCAACAATGTGGGACGCCACTTTAGAGACGCCCACAGAGGAGATCTCGCAGCCATGGGGGTTCAGGTTTTGGAAAAAATCAATACTCGTATTAGAGGGGGTGATGTCTTTAAACTTCTTTGTAACAGGGAAGCATTTTGGATTTTTTATTTCCAGACACGTATGCCTTTGGGCCTAAATTATGAATGGGACATCACTCACTTCTATGAGTAGTGATATTTGATGATATGTATACTAGTACCCCGTAATCACGCAATCCACCGTCCACGATACTCCCCAATGTAAACTTGTTATGATATATATGGGTGGCAGTCGTTTTTGGATATGTTTCAGAGGATGAGTGTTGATTTGCATCGTCAGAATAGACTGGCATATAGGTCTTAAATTTATGAAATTTGAATCCTCTTGCTGGCCATGAGAGCATAGACAATAGTTTATGAGAGGTCGGGAACAACAAAAATATATATAGTACCTGTGATGTGTTGACCAATACGGGCGCAGCTGTCGTTTTCACATACTTGATTGCATTGATTTTTTTCTTACACTGATCGTTTTGCATATTGATTATTTTTTGTCTCTTATTTCTCTTTTTTTCTAGCATGGATACATATATATTTTTGTGTCTATGTTTTTCGTTTCAATTGTGTTTTGTTTTTTCAGTGATTTAGAATTGTGTATGAATTGTTTTGTATATGGTTACTCATAATGTTGCTTATTTTGAGATCCATTGTTAAAATGTTTTTTTTTTTTTAAATAATAGACTTATTACAAATGTTCTTAAGTGCAATCAGCATACCCATATGACAAACTCTACTCACCTGTGTGGGTGGTGCTTCTAGATGAGCACCAATATAAGAGGTTGGGTAGTAGCACTTGTTTCTTTGTAATGATTAAGCTTGCTATTTGACGAGTGAAATGCGTCTACCTGCATACCTGTACCTGCATTGCCTGATATAATAAATTGCAGGCTTGATATTCATCCGTGGAGTGCCGCTTTACCTGTTTCTTCCACTGTACACGGCAGCGAGCCGAGACTGGCACCCGGATCTACATACAGGTCTTCCCTTCTGCAAAACTGGAGCAGCGTTCTTTTTTCTTTCATACAGTTGCTGACCCAGCCTGTACCACCATTCTACCAACTAACACGAGACCGGAGGAGCCACCTCAGTTGTCAGCGATGACCCTCGTGCCATCCTCACTCCTAAACCTCCTGTCTGCTCTACCAGGGGTTTGCGAATCAGGGTCACAAGAGAGGTTACCCCTGCACAAGTCAGACTCCACCACCAGGTACATGACAGTCCCCATGGATGCAAATGACCCTGACAGTGCTAGGGTGTACCCTTGCAGGATTTACAATTGCTTTTTACCAACGTTACCACACTACCAGAGTCAAGCAGTGCAATGACTGACTTCCCATCAACAAAAAAAAACACACATTTGCTTCTCCATACTACTTGAACATGATGCTGTATATGCGACCTGTGCAAAAACAGAAAGGTGTCTATTCACATAAGTATAATCGCATTGCATGGGTTCATCATTTAGGGGAAATTGGCAGCAATATGGCCCAATGCATGGCATTGGTAGCACTGTATGTGCTCTATACCCAGTCCTGTCAAGTGTCCCCAAGACCTTCCTGGTTTCTTTGGCCAGTCTCCAGGTCTAGAGCACACAGTCTCTTTAGCCGTAGCAGTCTTTCCCCACGCCCCTGAACCCCGGAACAGTCTTACCGGGTCCACCAGGCGATCTTTCACCACTAGATACATTGGACTGGGGTGCAGATGGGTGCAACAAGTCCTCAGCAGCAGTGTATTTCTCCATGAGGTCCACGAGTTGGTTGGCAGTTTTGGGGTCCCCATGACTGACCCATTTCCTCAAAGCAGCAGGGAGATATCGGTCCATGACCACGCGCTCCACAATCTGGAGACTTGGCAAAGTCTCTGGCTGTAGCCACTTCCTGGTGAGGTGCATCAGGTTGAACATCTGCGAGCGGGGTGGCTTGTCAGTGTGGTAGGTCCACTGATGCACCCATTGGGCCCGGGTGGCCATGGTGACCCCTAGGCATGTGAATATCTCTGCCTTTAGGGACTCATAGTCCTAGGCCTTATCTGGTTCCAAATCAAAGCAGGCTTTTTAGGGTTTGTAATGATATCACGTGCGGGACACACAAAAACTTACAACCATTTTGTCAAATGTACGCCATGATGGCTTCAGCTTTAATAAGACAGTCACCCTGCAACCCCCTCACTTCTCTTCCCCCTCCCATCAGGTTAGGAATTCCTGGGTCCCCTGACAAGGTTCCAAGAGGTATGGCTGTGTTTGCCAGGCCTGATCATATACTCTAACAAGCAGGGCCCTCTGATTCCTCCTGTATTGAATTGTATTGTAATTATACTGTCTGCCCTAATATTGTAAAGTTCTGCGCAAACTGTTGGTGCTATATAAATCCTGTATAATAATAATAATAAACAAATAAATCAGATCCATTAAGAGGCAGCACAAGAGGCCTGGAGACAATGAATGGTCGTAAAAGAAACTCAGGCAGCTTTGACCTGCCCAGAGACCC
The DNA here is from genome assembly GCA_018402905.1 of Glandirana rugosa. Classification (NCBI taxonomy): domain Eukaryota; kingdom Metazoa; phylum Chordata; class Amphibia; order Anura; family Ranidae; genus Glandirana; species Glandirana rugosa. The sequence continues at coordinate 1,232,127 of BLSH010499426.1, forward strand.
TTAATTGATTTTAAAGGTAGAAATTTACCCATATTTCATAACTCCAGATAGGAACGTGACATCTTAATAAAAATACATATTTGAATGTGGGAATTTATGTTGAACAAAATGAATCCAAACGTCGATAAGTCTGATCATACGGGGAACCACTGATAGTTTCTCCTCTCCCAAGGGTAATGAAAGTGACAAATCTGTTGTGTTTGGACTTATTTTAATGCACTTTGCATGCTGAGATCGAATTCCTTAATGTTGGGTCTGTACTATGATTTTTATACTGCAAATTGCATATCAGGGGGGGCTGTTATTCCACGGTCCGCCCCAGACAGCCCACGGGCCTCCTTACCCATGTGAATGGTCAGGGGTATATGGCCCCACCCTTTTGCTTGCAGAGAAAAAGGGAACAGACTGGACTGTTCTCAGTTCTCAACTTACCATCAAAGAAAAACTATCTGAGAACCTGAGGACTCATTGACCAATCTCTGATCAATCACGGACATTTAACTGCAAGTATCTTTCTCCCCCTTCCATTCTGCCTTATCTCTTTGCTGCCGTATATTATGTCTCTAATTGCTTTATAACACCATTTTTCTGTAAATATTTTAATTGCACCAATTTTGACCTTTTCATTATTAAACCTTATTCTGAAAAGTGTTAATCTTGTCCCTAAAGCACTTAATGAAAGCTATAACGAACCTGTTCCTTTGAAGAGTGCTACTGTTTAGGATAAATCATCTGAATATTCCTGTCCATGGTGACAGTGTGTGTTACAGGTGATTATTCTAAAATCACAAGTGGTATTGCTAAAATCTCAAGTTCCTCTTGCTCGGTCCTCTGTCACCAGTTAGTGAGGAGGGCAGTGATCTGATACCTGCGTTCGTCACAGGGTTCACCGGTCAAGAATGGTGCTAACAGTCCCGCCCACTGTTCTTTTGGCCATCCTTTGGAAGAGCAACTCTTTCGAAAGTCGTGAGATATGCCTCCACATCTTCTGCATGTGGTCTGAGGCGTGTACCAACTTTGGTTCCACTGTTACCTGAGGTGCGGGCCTGTTCTTTAACTCCAACAGGGCCTCTGCAAATTGGCGATCCTGTTGAGCTGCATTGGCCTGTGTGACCTGTTGGTTGTTTTCCCGCTCAGCCGCAATGGCTTGCAGCAGGGCCTTCATCATCTCCTCCATTTTGGAAAGTTGCCCACTGAATCCACCACGTGTGGGAGATTAGCTCATGGGGATCATCTTTCCTGAGGAAAAATAGTCAGCGTGCAGGCAAATTTCTTTAAAATCTGGCTGTTTGCCAGATTTATTTACAAAATAGGTTTGCAGGTTATAAAACAAAACAGAAAATAAATCCTTGCCATCCGGCGCTAAACTAAACAGTACAGTTCTCTCGCTATACGGTGTGGGCTGGCCCCGACACCCACAAAACATCAGCCAAAATGCAAACTTTGTCTTTTTAAAGTCCAAACAGACACAGAGCTCCCTCATACCCCTCTGAGTTCTAGGACAGAGCTCTAGTGAGATCTCTTCCTGATTATCAAAGCCACCTGCTGGTGGACTCCAGTGGACCACAAACTCCGGACCAGAACCAGCCCTGCCATGGTGGCTGGTAAAATCTGGACCGGACTCCATTTAATCCAGTCCAAATGAACGCATGCGAGGCGACCCGCATACCGTCACAATATCTATAATGTTTGGGGGTTCTAAACAATTTTCTAGCAAAAAAAAAAGATGGTTTAACTTGTAAGAGGCTCGGTCCTTAAGTGGTTAATGTAAAAAGAAGATTTATAAGCTGTGGGCACTATGGCGGGAGGGAGGCAGACTAACTATTTTCATATTACTGGGTTTAGTAACACTTTAAGTAAGGTTAAAAGCAAAGAAACCACGTGTCTCTTTAATGTCTCAGCTGAGGAACTCTATCCAGAAAGTTTAACTAATGAAGATACCCATAACTGCTCTGTGGTGTGTGTAAAGAAGAGTACATTCAGTCATGAGTGGAAATGTGTTAACTGATATGTGTTTGGTGCAAACCTGGTCAGCCACAGAGCTGGTTGTTGACGGAGAAACAGAGTCACCCTTCTGGGGGTGAGAGATGAACTCCTCAGGTAAGATGCATCAGGTGATTTTGGCCTCTGTCCAGCACGGGCCCCAAGTGTTCGGATGAACTTTGGGAGCTCTAGCCTGGACCACGTGTAAGTCGCAGGTCTGTGAAAGGGTGTGCTGTGGACGAGAAGAGGTGACATAACTGTGACCAGGGGAATGAGCTAGGTACTGTGGCCTATGGCCTGCATCTGTGCACATGTTAGGATGAGTGCTTTGCAGAAGAAATGGTCACGTGCCTGAATCATGTATGCATTTGCCCCTCACTTGTATGGTATACAAAGTGAACCTGCCAGAAATGACAGATTGATGTACACATTGGTAAGATGTATGTGAATGGCCTTCCTGCAGAAGTTTACCTTACATATGGGAATGTTCTCCTCCCACCACTGCTTCGGGTACATCATGAGGCAGTTGGCACAGGCAAGTTGCCGATTCCATGCAGGAAGCCATAATAGTGGTGCTCCCCAAGCCAGGAAAAGGCAAACTCATCCCAGACTCCTATCAACCCATATCTCTGTTGAATACAGATGTTAAACTCCTTGCCCGAGTACTGGCCAATAGATTATCTAAATTTATTAGCAAATTTATTCACCGAGACCAAACAGGTTTCATCCCTGCCCGGTCCACAGCAGACAACATAAGACGTCTATTTTTAAATTTGCAGATTCCTGCGGATAATCCTGGAGGTAGGGCCATCTTATCCTTAGACGCGGCAAAAGCATTTGATAGTGTTGAATGGCCCTACCTCCTGGATATCCTGTCTAGGTCCTTTACTCGGCTCCCAGCGCTAGATTAAGAATAAATAATGCCTTTCCTCCTCTTTTCCCCTTTTCCTTACATAGAGGCACTCGGCAGGGGTGTCCGCTGTCGTCTCTGCTGTTTGCGATGGCAGTGGAGCCACCCATCTATTGTTGAATTCGTAATCACCCATCTATAGTTGGATTGCGCAGAGGCCCCATGGAAGATAAGGTGTCCCTTTATGCAGATGACGCACTACTATCTCTGGGTGACAGGGGGGATTCGTTAACCACAGTCATGAAACTCATTTCAGACTTCGGCAGTATCTCAGGACTTGCCATCAACTGGTCCAAATCGGTGCTTATGCTGCTAGACCCACTTGTGACACCTCTCCCAGACAGGGCAGCACAAATTGCCATAGTGGACTCCTTTAAGTACCTGGGGGTAATGATGTCTAAAGATCCAGCAGACTATCTGTCACTTAACTTGGCTCCCCTATTAAATAAACAAAAACTCAAAGGTAATAGCTGGTGCAGACTGCCGCTATCGGTGAGAAGTCGTGTAAACCTTATAAAGATGGTGTGGGCCCCGCAGCTATTATATATTTTTCATAATGCACCCATTTGGATTTCAAACAAATGGTTTAAACTTATAGATTCCCAATTTCGGGATCTTATATGGAGAAGGGGGCAGGCCCGTATAAATCAAAATACCCTCCAATATGGTAAGTTGATAGCAAGATTATGCATTGCGTCAACAACACCCTCACCGTAATGCATCTCAAAAGTTTGATCTTATATGGCAAAACTGGCTATCTAATACCTCAGTAGTCCCAGTACAACTGGTTAGAGACAGATTGCTCCTGATGTAAGTCTAACAGGAAGTCTTGAGCATGAACTCCTAGGTTTAGGGCATTGTATGTTTGACACATATGAGCAAATAGGATTTAGGTACCCTAGTAAGCCCGATAATAAACCTAGGTAGTCTACAAGGTTTATCCACCTTATAATACTTTATGGAAATCACAGGGAAGGGGGGAAAAGAAGGGAACAAGCACAGATTGGAAGTCATGTATTATTTTCTTTTATCTTTTCTCATTCATTAAATGCCGCCATTCTTGAGATGTATTACAATGACTATACCCATTTGATGCATATTACTTTGCTATTCTGGACACATCAATTGTAATGCTGTACACTACTATGGATATTGTAATAAGTGCATGTGCATTCTTGTTTGACGGCAATAAAATATTGTTTTGATTTAGAAAAAAAAAGATTTATGTGAATCTGTTGCAACTCTGAAAAAACTTTTGTAAGCAACTCTGCTGCAAAGTGGTGGAGTTTTATAGGCAGAGGGGCTATTTGGAGAAATTGGGAGACTAATAGAAACGTACCAAACAGCAGTTTCAGACAAATTTTGTTTTATTGCACATTTCATGCAGGAACGCAGTGCAGAAAAACTCACAGTCAATGCGTGCTTCCTGCATTGCGTACCAACCACACCGGGTGTCTGATCTGCTGCAGGTATCAGTAGATTCTTAACAACACCCCAAACGCAGATTGCAAAAGCAGTCCATTTACTTGCATTGAATCATATGGTACCTCAGCACCATGCAATCCAGTTGCAGTGCATTTTTAAAAGTAGGGCATGCACTGCTGTTGGTGCGATCCAGTGTGATTTCAACCCATTCAAATAAATGGGCTGAAAATCGGATTGCACTGAAACGCACAGAAATGCGGAGCGCGTTCCTGTGCGATTCGGGCGTGAACTGGCACTAACAGTTGTCTCAAAGATGGGATGCAATAATTAAACATGCTACACAATCAACAATTTACTCCCACATGGAAGAATTTGACACAATAATAGCATTACACAGTAATACTATCTCAAATGAAAACTACTTGAAATGATTGCAAGCATTGATACAAACAATAAAAATAATGCAGGGTTTTCATGATTTTGGTGCAAGGCTTCTGACTACACACACACCACCAGAAATGTGTTGCAAATGGCTTTTTTAAACACCCCAAAATTGTCTTGATTCCTTACATCTCTACATTTCAAAATAGGGAAGAAATGTGATCCATAACAACTAAATATTAAATGACAGTTTTATGCCAGCAGGTAGAAAGCAGACAAAATCTGCAGGTAGTAGATTATATTAGGACATCTTATAGTCAAAAGACTTTTCAGAGATGCTCACATATTGCCAAATTCATTGCTGAAGGGAGCACCCTGCTGTTCATACACTTGAATGACAGGAAATAAAAGGGGAAACATAATCCCATTTATGGTTGATCTTTTTAGCCAGCTCCAGCATAAAAATATCTGGTCTGGTGCATGTGTATGTGTGTTCATGTCTATATGGTGTTTACAGGTGTGTGTGCAAAATGACATTCTAGTGGCTAGAATATTCATTGTTCTAGCCACTAAAAATGATGTGCGTATGTGCATGTTGATTTGCGCAAATGCATAAATTATGCCAGTACTCTTTTCTCTGAATGCAGGTTGGAGCATTTTTTGTACCCTATTGTTGCTCTAAAATACAAATCTAAATGCCACAATGTGCATGAACATATTACATATTAACTAATATAGAGCTGTGAAAAAAAAAGAAAAGTGCATTTTTTTTCTGTGCATGAGCGGTGTTCAGTAAATTACAGCGGATACAATTTAATTTTGTTTTACAATGATCAACAAAAATAAAAGCTTCATATAAAAGTAAGAAGAGATCTCTGCTACGTTATAAAAATTAATAACACTCTATGAATACTATAACACAAAATCCTGCATTGTTCAAGTGTACTTCTCTTTTAGGGCTCGTTCCCACTTGTGCAGAGACTCCGCAAGGGTATAAAGAAAACAGGCATGCCCTCCCTTAGAGAATAACTAAAGGCAAAACTTTTTTCTTTTTTTTAGTCTTGGACAGAGAGGAGATGGATTAGAACACCGGTCAGGTTTTCATTGCTGTCTGTGTTACTGCTAGGGACACGGGGCAAAAAAAAAAAATAGCCAAGTGTCCCCATTGAAATAATATGAAGTAATTTGCTATACCTGTTCAGTTCCATTTTGTTTTACAGCAGTCATTTTAAACTAGTTAAACGTTTTGTATAGAAGTTCTCACACACACATTTCTCACCAGATAAGCAAGTTTGAGCAAAACATGTTATTTCCCCGAAATGACGCTTCTTTATCTGCTAGCCAAGGTCCATTCTCGTCATGTATTTTGACTATCATTCCTGTTATGGTCTTCATTGCATTTGTTATGAGAAATGTTTCATTTTATGTATTTCTGATTAGCAGAAATAAACTATATAAATGGAGAAAATAAAAGCACTAATCAGATCTTTTCTGAACAACACCACTGCCTGTCTTGTGTTCTGTTCAACCGAATCGATCTCCGAGCTTGCTGAGACGAGGACCAACCCGGGCAGGGCTATCAGTCTATCTGACCTATGAAAAGGGTACCCCAACACCCATGGGACTTGTCAACCCCTACAACCATCTCTTCTTTCCTTCCTGTATTGTTCTGTCATGGTTCGCAGCTTTCTTCTGCTGGCTTTCTCTGTTTATTTTTCAGGTCCTGAGACTTCTCCACCTCCCCACGTCGCATTCCAATCACTGATAAGAAGACACAGAAGACAGCTATTGGCAAAAGATCATCTCTGCTTTGATCCTTAAAAAAATGCCTAGAGTGAAAGTTGAAAGTAAAGCAAGCAACCAATGGGGACGCAGTTTGTTCCTTTATAGGTGCCAGCATCGGTGTTCCGGTACAACAGTCTGAATCTTCAATCAAACTGTCATCTCAGAGCGAATTGTCCGGGCGGAGAGGCCTGGCTTAGAAGCTGTCTACAATCTGCTTCCCCATCCATGCCTTCCAGTTCAGGCCCACATTCATTTCCACAGGTTAGTGCTGGTGGGCTGCACAGCTCTAACAAGGCAAAAGGTACTGTCGGTTCTTTAAAACCCACTACCCCTGCCAGATATCAGATATTGGGCAGGCACAGAACTACTACCAGCTTGCTGGAAAAAGGTTATCAGAGCCAGAGGCAGCGTGGTCAAAATGTATAACCCACTTGTGAGGATTTACAACACCAGGCCGAGGAGGAATTCCAGGATGAGCCTCAGCAGGACACTGATCCAGTAGTTGGACACACATCACAACGCAGGCATAGTCGGGCAACCGCCAGGTCACGGAATCACCAGGAGACAGAAGCAGGACCCTTGCAGAAGAGGAGCAGAAAACCTAGGTGCCCCTACTCCCCATCAGAGACCCACAGCACCCAGGACCTCAAGGAGAGTGGTAAACAGCACTAGGAAAGCAACTATAAATCCTGCAAATCTTCAGGACCAAGCACCCATTTTGGGCCAGGAACCAGGACCTTCGTGAGTGCAATACAGGGGGGTGGAAAGGTACCATGCTTAGTTTTCTTTCATCACTGTCGCAACTACTTGCAGATTCTCCTCTACCTTTACCCACACCTTCCTCTCCTGCTGCTGTTTGGGCGTCTACACAACCAGATTCTGAGAACCTTAGTGTTCCCCCGGTTCACTCTAGTTCTTCTACTGCATAAGTTGCTGAAACTTCTGTAGTTACCCCTGGTCAGCCAGTGGTGCATTTGCAGGCCCAGTCTGATTTAAAAGAACCTCAGCTAACTGCTGCTCCTACCCATCCTGTCATTAGGCCAGGAGTGGCAGAAAGTTCCTATAGACAGGCATTAACATGTGAGATTTCCCCGTTGGGTTTTCATTTACCAGTTGGTGCTAAAGGAAAATTTTGGCAAGGTGGTTATGTAGATATCTTATCATTACTACCTTGTCAGAAAGATGTTGATCAGAAAGCAAGAAATGTCAAAGAGGAAGAGCGAAGGTGTCCTGTGACCAGTACATTTGGTAATTGGTTACAGGCCTTTTCAATTTATGCAAGTGTACTAGGCGAGAAAAGGCCTGATCTCTGTTCATGTCTTTTCCAGCATCTGGACAATGTCCATGAGGCTTACAGACCTTTTGGGTCCCTGCTTGCTTCCATTATGATGAATCTTATAGACAGAAACTGGCAGTCTACCCAAACATCAAATGGGGATCTAAGGATATTGGCCTTTGGCTAAATCTTATGACTCCTCATCGAATGCAGGTTCAGAAACCCCCAATAACGGTTGCTTAAGCTCTTCCTTTTAAAAAAGGAATCTGCTTTTCTTACAATGAATCGCAGTGTTGATTCCTGCAAACATGCAGGTTTAAACATGAGTGTATGTACTGTGCTGGCTCACATTTAGCAGTGAGGTGCTATCAGCGGTCTAATCCGCAGATCCCTAGGTCTGGGAAGAAGCTTTTTCGGAAAAGAATGGACACCAGTGAGTCTAATAAAAATGCCTCCATGGCTAGGCAGCTTCCCAGACAAATGGATCAGGCGCATGCTCATTGTGGGTTTTAGGATTGGCTTTTACCTGCCCCCTTATTCGGGTCAGGGCTGTTTCTGGCTTGATAATTTGAAATCGGTAACCATTTTACCAGACATAGTTTGCTGTAAGCTAAGCAAAGAAATCAAGGAAGGAAGGATTGCAGGCCCCCCCTTTCAGTAATTTTCGCCTTTCACCACTAGGGCTAGTGCCTAAAAAAGAGCCTAATGAATATCGGATTATTCACCACCTCTCATTCCCGAAGGGTTTGTCTCTGAATGATTAAATCAATGAGATAGCATCAGTCTCTTATGTCACATTTGAGCAAGCGGGTGTCTGTCATTAGGACATTTGGTCAGGCAGCCCTCCTGGCTAAGTCAGATATAAAATCAGCCTTTAGACTGCTTCCTATATGGCCGGGGGCATTCAATTCTCTAGGCTTCCAGTTTGAAGGGGGTTTTTATTTTGACAAATGTCTCCCAATGGGTTGTTCGGTGTCTTGCATGTACTTTGAAGCATTCTCCTCTTTTCTGGAATGGATGGTCAAGAAAGAACATCCAGAAGGGGCGGTGGTACATTATTTAGATGATTTTCTGTTCATTGGGCTGGCTGATTCTGCCATTTGTCATACCTTGTTGCAAATTTTTCACCGGTTGATGGGGCACATGGGTGTCCCATTAGCTGTGGAAATGACAGTTTCTCCATGCACAACTTTAGATTTTTTGGGACTCTCAATCGATACAGTCAATATGGAATTCAGGCTACCCCCAGAAGAAATTGGTCAGTTGAGGAGTCTTCTCCAAACCATGCTTAAAAAAGAATAAGGTAACAGTACGGGAGATACAATCATTAATAGGGCTGCTGGCATTCACTTCCAAAATTATGCCTATGGGGAGATTTTTTTCCAGGAGGCTTGCCTTTGTTATTGGAGCATTATATTCCCCATCCCTGCATGTACGTTTAACTAGAGAAGTTAAAGCAGATTTAAATATGGGACATCGTTTTTTTATCCAAATATAATGGCAGGTCATTTTGGCTGGACAATTCCATTCTGGACACTGATTTTCAATTTTACACTGATGCTGCAGGGTCCATAGGCTTTGGTGCTTATTGGAATGGCGAATGGTGTGCTGGGGTGTGGCCTGATTTCTGGAGAGATGATGGTTTTACAAAAAACATTGTTTTACTGGACCTATTTCCAGTCATGGTTGCAGTGGTATTGTGGGGCCAGCAATTTAGCAACCAGCATATAGTCTTGCAAACGGATAACAAAGGTGTCATGTATGCAATTAACTGTCTGGTCTCTAAGTCTCCTCCTGTAGTCAGGCTGTTAAGAAATTTGGTCCTTTATTGTTTACATCATACCATTTGGCTCAAGGGAAAAAAAAAGGCAAGAAAACATAATGTAATTGCGGATGCTTTATCTCGCCAGAATTTCCAACAGTTCAGAAAAATGTGTGTCTGCAGTGTCCAGAGCATTTGTTCCACCATATCAGCAATTAGTTCAGGATGTGGTGAGAAAGTCTCTATCTGAAAAAACCTGGAGTGATTACTTGAGTTGATCGAACCCCCCCGATGTTCGGGTTCAGTGGGTTCGGCCAAACTTCGGGAAAAAGTCCGGGTTCGGTACCGAACCCCATTGAAGTCAATGGGGACCCGAACATTTAGGCACAAAAATGGCTGTAACAAAGTCCTGGCAAGTGCTAGAGGGCTGCAAAAGGAAGTAAAATGGGGGTAAGAGTAAGGCAAGTGCTCTACAAAAAAATGGGGATAGGGAAAATAAATTAAAATCAAATAAAAAAAAATGGGAAGAGGGGGGTGGATGTGGAGTAGGAGCCTAGAGGTTGACTAGGCCATGACCGTGGCAGTGTAGGTGGAAGTGGTGGTGGTGGAGCAGTAGGAGGAGGTAGCCAACACTGTTTTTTGTTTTTTTTTATAATTGGGGTAGCCCCCAAAATATTGAGGCATATTCAAAAAAACAAGTATACGAATGGCTGTGTGAGTCCGGTCTAAATGTCTATTCTGCACAAGGTACAGACAAGTCTTGTGGGATCCATGCCTGGTTCATTTTAATAAAGGTTAGCTTGTCCACGTTGGCTGTGGACAGGCGGCTGTGATAATGCCCCCTGCCGTGCTAAACACACGTTCAGACAATACACTGGCTGCAGGGCAGGCCAGCACCTCCAAGGCATAAAGGGCAAGCTCAGGCCATGTGGCCAATTTGGAGACCCAGAAGTTGAATGGGGCAGACCCATCAGTCAGTACGTGTAGGCGTGTGAACACATACTCTTCCATCATGTTGCTGAAATACTGCCTCCTGCTAAGACCTTGCCTATCAGCTGGTGGTGCTGTTTGTTGTGGCGGGCTGCTGACGAAGCTTTGCCACATTTCGGCCATGCTAACGCTGCCTTCTGAGGTGCTGGTGGTGCCACAGCTGTGTTGGCGGCCTCTTCCTCCTCCTCCCCTGCCTTCGCCTTGTGCTTCCACTGAGCCCCCGTGTCATTTGGGAATGCCCCCAGCAGCGCGTCTACCAGTGTGCGCTTGTAGTCACGCATCTTCCTCTCACGCTCCAGTGAGGGAATTAAGGATGGCACCTTGTCCTTGTAACGGGGATCCAGCAGGGTGGCCACCCAGTAATCGGCACACGTTACAATGTGGGCAACTCGGCTGTCGTTGCGCAGGCACTGCAGCATGTAGTCAGCCATGTGTGCCAGGCTGCCCAGAGGCCTCTGTGATGATATGCCTCTGTGGGAGGTATATCATCTGTGTCCTCCGCATCCCCCCAGCCACGCTCCAGTGATGCCCACGAGCTGCGTTGGGTGCCACCCTGCTGCGGTTCCTCCTCCTCCTCCTCCTCATGATCTTCCTCGTCTTCCTCGTCCTCTAGAACTGTGCCCTGGCTTGAATATTTTTGACCCGGCCTATGCTGGTGCAGGAACCCACCCTCCTAGCCACTTGTGAATGACTGGCCTGATAACCGTGGAAATGAACCCTCTTCCTCCTCCTCCTCCTCACCCTCCTGTGCCACATCCTCTTCCATCATGGCCCGAAGTGTTTTTTCAAGGAGACATAGAAGTGGGATAGTAACGCTGAGAACAGCGTCATCGGCACTGGCCATGTTGGCGGAGTACTCAAAACACTGCAATACGCTACACAGGTCTCGCATGGAGGCCCACTCGTTGGTGGTGAAGTGGTGCTGTTCCGCAGAGCGACTGACCCGTGCGTGCTGCAGCTGAAACGCCACTATTGCCTGCTGCTGCTCGCACAGTCTCTCCAGCATGTGCAAGGTGGAGTTCCATCTTGTGGGCACGTCACATATGAGGCGGTGAGCGGGAAGGCCTAAGTTCCGCTGCAGCGCAGACAGGCGAGCAGCAGCAGGGTGAGAACGCCGAAAGTGCGCAGAGACGGCCTGCACTTTATGCAGCAGCTCTGACATATCCGGGTAGTTTTTTAGAAAATTCTGTACCACCAAATTCAGCACATGCGTCAGGCAAGGGATGTGCGTCAAACGGGCTAGGCCCAGAGCCGCTACGAGATTTCGGCCATTGTCGCACACCTCCAGGCCGGGCTTGAGGCTCAGTGGCAACAACCACTCATTGGTCTGTTGTTCAATGCCCATCCACAGCTCCTGCGCAGTGTGGGGTTTATCCCCCAAACATATCAGTTTTAAAACAGCCTGCTGTCGTTTCCCCCTGGATGTGCTGATGTTGGTGGTGAAGATGTTACGCTGAGCGGATGAGTAGGTGGTCGAGGAAGAGGAAGCGCAGTAGGAGGAGGCAACAAGAGGCAAAGAGAAATGCCCTGCAATCCTCGGTGGGGGAAGGACATGTGCCAAATGGCTAGCTGGCTCAGGCCCACCTGCCACTACATTTGCCCAGTGTGCAGTTAGCGAGATAAAGCGTCCCTGCCCGTGCTTACTGGTCCAGGTATCAGTGGTTATGTGGACCTTGCCACAGATGGCTTTGAGCAGTGCACACTTGATCTTGTCCCCGACTTGCTTGTGCAGGGAAGGGATGGCTCGCCTGGAAAAGTAGTGGCGGCTGGGAACCACGTACTGTGGGACAGCCACCGCCATCAGGTTTTTTAAACTGTCCGTGTCCACCAGACGGAATGACAGCATTTCAAAGGCCAGGAGTTTTGCAATGCTGGCATTCAGGGCCAGGGATCACGGGTGGGTAGGGGGGTACTTCCTCTTTCTCTCCAGTGTTTGGGAGATGGACAGCTGTAAGCTCCCATGGGACCATGGTGTGGAAATGCTTAGGGACGGTGGCGGACATGGTGGTGTTGCTGTCATATCGTCTGTTTGCTGGGTGGCAGGTGACACTGTCACAGTAGAGGTGGAGGAAGAGGCCGAGGCAGCAGCAGAAGAGGTGCTATACTGTCGTTGTGGTGGTACAGGCGGTGGCAGGGATTCGTAAAGGTGTGGTACCAGGGTACCCTCGAATGTCGACAGGTAGAGGGTTTGTGACCTCTCTTTCTCCTTCATGGGGGGATGGGTGGGCACTAGGGACCGGGACTTACGGTCGTAACGTTTTGAGGACCGGAAACTTTACGACAGTAAGGCAGACCACCTGTGCCTGTCAAATTTTTTGGACTACCGCCACCGACAGGGTGTCATGCACCAAGGGTCGGCGGTGATGAAAAGGTCCGCTCGGTAGGGAAGGGACGTGTTCGTTCAGCCCCTGTTCTAGTTCACAC
>BLSH010499426.1:1249661-1267866 GCA_018402905.1 Glandirana rugosa
CCACCTTATAAAAAACTCAGGGAGATTCCCTTACAACTTCTGTCGCAGAAGGTGGCCTTCTTAGTCGCCTTTACTTCTGCCAGACGAGTATCGGAATTGGCTGCACTATCGTGCAATTTTCCTTATTTGGTAATGCATAGGATAAGGCGGTCTTGCGACCCCTTCCTTCTTTTCTCCCGAAGGTAGTCTCTTCTTTTCTTATCAATGAAGATATTGTCCTGCCTTCATTGTGCCCTCGTCCATCGCACCCCAAGGAGTTTGAGTGGCATACTTTGGACGTAGTAAGGGCCTTAAGAGTGTACTTGGCTGCTACAGCTCCTTTTTGTAAGGCTGGCGCCTTGTTTGTTGTGCCAGAAGGACCGCACAAAAGGTCTGGCGGCCTCTTCGGCTACGATTTCTCAGTGGATTTTAAAAAAAAAACAAAAAAAAAAAACGTGACCCATGTGTATTCTGTTTCGGGGCTAGGTTCCCCCTTTTTCCGGTCACGGCTCATTCTACCCGGGCGGTTAGTACTTACTGGGTTGTCAGACACCAGGCTTCGGTGTCACAGGTGTGCAATGCAGCCATTTGGGCCTCGGTTCACCCTTTTACTAAGTTTTGTAAGTTGATGTGTTCGCATCTTTGGATGCTGCCTTTGGCCGCAGGCTCTGCAGGCGGTAGTGTAGGCGCGTCTGACGCCTTCTCAGAGGTTCAGTTGGGTACAGTTGTTTGCGTTTACCCACCCCTCTTTTATTGACACAGCTTGGGGACGTCCCCACAAAGTCATGAAGAGCTGCGTCTGTCAGTGAACGTAGGAGAAAAAGGGATTTTATTATAACTTACCGTAAAATCCTGTTCTCCGAGTTCACTGACAGACACAGCACCCACCCCTCTGGGCTCTGTTTTGGTACGGCTTGTGTACGAACTGAAGAGCTATTCTGTGAGGGGGTTTGATGTAGGAAGAGAGGACGGCCCCCAAGGGAGGGGCCAGCTGATTCTTTTCCCTGCCTAGTTAACTCCTAGTAGGACGAATATAAAACCCACAAAGTCATGAAGAGCTGCGTCTGTCAGTGAACTCGGAGAAAAGGATTTTACGGTAAGTTATAATAAAATCCCTTTATTTTGTGCTAGAAAATGACTTAGAACCCCCAAACAGTATATATTTTTTTTTTAGCAGAGACCCTAGAGAATAAGATGGCGGTTGTTGCAATATTTTATGTCACACGCTGTTTGCGCAGCAGACTTTTAAATGCAATTTTTTTGGAAAAATTACCCCTTTCAAAAACCTAAACAGTGCTCTTAGCCCAATTTTTTTGTATATTTAATATATTACGCCGCGAGAATCGTGATCTTTATTCTAAGCAAAAAAATTGTGATTCTCATTTTGGCCAGAATCGTGCAGCTCTACTGAGTACCTGTCACCATTTCATCATAGTACCCGAGTACCTATCATCATCCCATCAGAGTACCTGAGTACCTGTCACCATCTCATCAGAGTACCCAAGTACCTGTCACCATCTCATCAGATTACCCGAGTACCTGTTACCAGCCCATCAGAGTACCCAAGTACCTATCATCATCCCATCAGAGTTCCCTGAGTACCTGTCAACATCTCATCAGAGTACCCATCACCATCTCATCAGATTACCTGAGTACCTGTTACCAGCCCATCAAAGCACCCGAGTACCTGTCACCATCTCATCAGAGTACTCGAGTACCTGTCACTATCTCATCAGAGTACCAGAGTACCTGTTACCATCGCATCAGAGTACCTATCTGCAGCCCATCAGACTACCCGAGTACCTATCTGCAGCCCATCAGAATACCCGAGTACCTGTTACCAGTCCATCAGAGTACCCGAGTACCTGTCACCTGCCCATCAAAGTACCCGAGTACCTGTCACCTGCCCATCAAAGAACCAGAGCACCTGTCCCCAGCCCACCAAAGTACCCAACTACCTGTCACCAACCCATGAGAGTATCCCAGTACCTGTCACCTGCCCATCAAATTACCCGAGTACCTGTCACCATCTCATCAGAGTACCCGAGTACCTGTCACCATCTCATCAGAGTACCCGAGTACCTGTCACCATCTCATCAGAGTACTTGAATACCTGTCACCAGCCCATCTGAGTACGCGAGTACCTGTCACCATCTCATCAGAGTACCCGAGTACCTGTGACCATCTCATCAGAGTACCCAAGTACCTGTCATCATCCCATCAGAGTACCCAAGTACCTGTCGCCATCTCATCAGAGTACCCGAGTACCTGTCACCATCTCATCAGATTACCCGAGTACCTGTTACCAGCCCATCAGAGTACCCGAGTACCTGTCACCAGCCAATCAGAGTACCCGAGAACCTGTCACCATTTCATCAGAGTACCTGTCATCATCTCATTAGAGTAACCAAGTACCTGTTACCAGCCCATCAAAGTACCTGTCACCATCTCATCAGAGTACCTGTCATCATCCCATCAGAGTACCCGAGTACCTCTCACCAGCCAGAGTACCCGAGCACCTGTCACCAGCCCATCAGAGTACCCGAGAACCTGTCACCACCTCATCAGAGTACCTGTCACAATCTCATCAGAGTACGCGAGCATGCCCATCAGAGTATCTGAGTACCTGTCACCTGCCCTTCAAAGTACCCAAGTACCTGTCACCTGCCAATCAAAGTACCCGAGTACCTGTCACGATCTCATCAGAGTACCCAAGTACCCGTCACCATCTCATCAGAGTACCCGAGTACCTGTCACCCTCTCATCAGAGTACCTGTCACCATTTCATCAGAGTACCCGAGTACCTATCATCATCCCATCAGAGTACCCAAGTACCTGTCACCATCTCACCAGAGTACCCAAGTACCTGTCACCATCTCATCAGAGTACCCAAGTACCTGTCACCATCTCATCAGATTACCCGAGTACCTGTTACCAGCCCATAAGAGTACCCGAGTACCTATCATCATCCCATCAGAGTACCCGAGTACCCATCACCATCTCATCAGATTAACTGAGTACCTGTTACCATCTCATCAGAGTACTCGAATACCTGTCACCAGCCCATCTGAGTACCCGAGTACCTGTCACCATCTTATCAGAGTACCCGAGTACCTGTCACCATCTCATCAGATTACCCAAGTACCTGTTACCAGCCCATCAGAGTACCCGAGTACCTGTCACCAGCCAATTAGAGTACCCGAGTACCTGTCACTATCTCATCAGAGTACCTTGCATCATCTCATTAGAGTACCCAAGTACCTGTTACCAACCCATCAAAGTACCTGAGTACCTGTCACCATCTCATCAGAATACCTATCATCCCATCAGAGTACCCGAGTACCTCTCACCAGCCAGAGTACCCGAGCACCTGTCACCAGCCCATCAGAGTACCCGAGAACCTGTCACCACCTCATCAGAGTACCCGAGTACCTGTCACAATCTCATCAGAGTACGCTAGCACCTGTCACCAGCCCATCAGAGTATCCGAGTACCTGTCACCTGCCCTTCAAAGTACCCAAGTACCTGTCACCTGCCCATCAAAGTACCTGAGTACCTGTCGCCCTCTCATCAGAGTACCCGAGTACCTGTCACCATTTCATCAGAGTACCCGAGTACCTATCATCATCCCATTAGAGTACCCAAGTACCTGTCACCATCTCATCAGAGTACCCAAGTACCTGTCACCAGCTCATCAGATTACCCGAGTACCTGTTACCAGCCCATAAGAGTACCCGAGTACCTAACATCATCCCATCAGAGTACCCGAGTACCTGTCAACATCTCATCAGAGTACCCGAGTACCCATCACCATCTCATCAGATTACCCGAGTACCTGTTACCAGCCCATCAGAGCACCCGAGTACCTGTCACCATCTCATCAGAGTACCCGAGTACCTGTCACTATCTCATCAGAGTACCCGAGTACCTATCACTCATCAGAGTACCCGAGTACCTGTCACTATTTCATCAGAGTACTCGAGTACCTGTCACCATCGCATCAGAGTACCCGAGTACCTGTTACCAGCCCATCAGAGTAGCTGAGTACCTGTCACCAGCCCATCAGAGTTCCTATCTGCAGCCCATCAGAGTACCAGAGTACCTGTCACCAGCCCATCAAATAACCCGAGTACCTGTCTCCAGCCTTTCGGAGTACCAGAGTATCAGTCACCAGCCCATCAGAGTACCCGAGTACCTGTCACCAGCCCATGCCTTACTTTCCAAAATGGGTCATTTTGTGGGTAATTCCATGGTCATGGTGCTCCAAGACCTTCCAAATGTGAAAGGTAGGAATGAAATTAGATGTGTAATTTATGCTCTTAGAATGCCTGAAGGTACTACGTCAATGTTGGACCTCTCTATGTGGCCAGGCTGTGTAAAAGTCTCACACATGTGGTATCGCCATACTCAGGACGAGTGGCAGAATGTATTTTGGGGGGTAATTTTTGCTACGCACATGCAATGTTTTAGAAATAACTTATAAATTGACCGCTTTGGGTTCAAACTTAGAGTTGAGCGGACACCTGGATGTTCGGGTTCGGCCCCGAACACCATTGAAGTCAATGGTGACCTGAACTTTTGGGCACTAAAATGGCTCTAAAAAAGTCCTGGAAAGGGCTAGAGGGCTGCAAAAGGAAGCAAAATGGGGGTAAGAGTAGGACAAGTACCCTGCAAACAAATGTGGATAGGGAAATAACTTTAAATCACATAAAAAAAAATAAAAATGGAGGAGGAGGTGGATGTGGAGTAGGAGGTTGAGGAGGTGGTGACCGTGGCGGTGTAGGTGGTGGAAGTGGCGGTGGAGAAGGAGAGGGTAGCCAACACTGTTTTTTGTTTGCTAATTCTAATTTTCAAAATATTGAGACATATTAAAAAAAAAAAAAAGATCACTATCTGCAGACAAACCCAGAGATGTTCTAGCACGGGTTCACTTTTTCCATATAAAATGTACCATGGTTTATTTTTCATGTTTCTCCTGTTACAAATTCCAATTCCATTGTCAGCCACCCTATCTACTCTGTACTTGTTCTGGCCTCACCATTCATTGAGCGGCATTCGGGCCTACCATATAACTCGCACCTGAGGAAGGCGATTCACTTGTGCTTGTAGCTGGCACAGGTCGACCACGTCCTCTCCTTGCAACAGGAGCTTCACCAACACCACCACATCGCTTATTTGATGCTCTCCTCATTCTGGATGCAAATGTACTATTTAGCACAAATTTATATTGTTTTTTAAACCGGCAATGTGCAATTTTGTGCAAGAAATGCATAGCAAGGTGCAAATGTACTATGTAGCACTGTTTATTAATAATCATTTTAAAAAAAGAATAATAAATTATTATTCTTTTTTTTTAACCAGCAATGTAGATGCACCTTTTATTTTTGTGCAAGAAATGCACTGCTGGCCACAAATGTAGTATTTCGATTTTTTTTTTTTTTAAAACCAGCAATGTAGACGCACTTTTTATTTTTGTTCAAGAAATGCACCGCTGGCCGCAAATGTTGTATTTAGAATATTTTTTTTTAAAACAGCAATGTAGATGCACTTTTTAACTTTGTGCAAGAAATACCCCGCTGGCCGCAAATGAAATATGTTGCACAAAAAAAAATATATATTTTTTTTATTTGTCTAACTGCAATGTAAAAGCAGTATTTAAATATTCCAAAATGTTGCCAACTGAACTAACAGAACACGATTAAAGTAGTGTCCCTGACACACAAGCAGTTGCAAGTGCACTGCACTTGCAAAAATGGCTGCAAACGCCCACCTAACTATGAGGCACTTTGCTTAGCAAACAAAATGTACTCTAGCAAACATAAATCTCCTCTAGCACCCACCCAGCAATAAATCGCTGTTTTTAACAGATTTTTGAAAGCTAATCTGCCCCTCTCACCAGCAGCAGGATCCTCTCCCTATACTAGTATGAGTACTATGAGATGATGTGACATGCAGCACTATGTGTCTCCAGCTTATATAGAGGCTGGGTCACATGATGCACTGGCAAATCACAGCCATGCCATTAGTAAGCATGGCTGTGATGGCTTCTAAGGTCAAACGAGTGAAACGCTTGTTGATTGGCTGCCCTGCAGCTATTCAAAAGGCGCAAAAAAATACCCGAACCCAGACTTTTTCCTCAAATGTCCGGGTTCGGGACACGGACACCGTAAATTCCGGTACAAACCCGAACTTTACAGTTCGGGTTCGCTCAACTCCATTCAAAATAAAAGCATTTTCATTTTCTTTCCACAATTTTCGAAGACTTGTGGAAAAAAATGAACCATTCAAAAGACTCATAATGCCTTATAGAATATACGTTGGGGTGTTTGCTTTCCAAAATGGGGTCATTTTGTGGGCAATTCCATTGTCCTGGTGTTCCAGGGCCTTCAAAAGTGTAATAGGTCGTTAGGAAAATAGATGTCAAATTTATGCTCCTAGAATGCTTGACGGTGCTCCTTGCATGTTGGACCTCTCTATGTCGCCAGGCTGTGAAAAATTCGCACACATGTGGTATACCCATACTCGGGGCGAGTAGTAGAATGTATTTTGGGGTGTAATTGGAAGTATGCATATGCTGTGTGTGAGAAATAACTTGTTGTTATGACAATTTTGTGTAAAAAAAATAATAATCATTTCTTAATTTTCCCAAGAATTGTAGGAAAAAAAACAACTTGAAAAAACTCGCCATGCCTTTAACCACTTGCCGACCGTCAATCGGCAATTGACGGCAGCAAAGTGGCGCTGTAAGGCGAATCGCTGTCATATCGCGCACAGTGAGCGTGCACGCCGCCGGAGGCGCGCCCGCGCGCTCACTGTGTCCGGGGAGGGCCAGGGAGCGGGTGCGGCGGCCCGCGATGCCCCCCCCGGAGTGAAGGAGCGCAGGTCCGTGTAAGTAAACACGGACCTCCGCTCTGTGAGAGGGGGAAGGGCTGTGATCACAGCCTTCCTGTACATGAAGGCTGTGACCACTTCCCTTCCCCTGTTAGGGCAGTCCCCCCACAGTTAGAACACGCCCAGGGAACATACTTAACCCTTAGAGCGCCCCCTGCAGGTTAACCCCTTCACTGCCAATGGCATTTACACAGTAATCAGTGCATTTTTATAGCACTGATCGCTGTATAAATGCCAATGGTCCCAAAAAAGTGTCAAAATGTTCCGACATGTCCGCTGAAGAATGTAAATCGGCCAAAAACGGTGAAAAAAAATGTTTTTTTATATTTTTTTTTGGATTTGTATTTTAGCAAAAAGTAAGAATTTTTTTTTTTTTTTTGCAAAATTGTCGCTCTTCTTTTGTTTATAGCGGCGATCAGAAATGACGCAGCAGTGATCAAATACCACCAAAAGAAAGCTCTATTTGTGGGAAAAAAAGGACGCAAATTTCGTTTGGGTACAACGTCGCACGACTGTGCAATTTTCAGTTAAAGCGACGCAGCGCCGAATCGCAAAAAGGGCTCCGGTCCTAAAGCTGGAAATCCTTCCGGTCCTTAAGTGGTTAAGAGCCGGTTCACACTGAGGCGTTCCGACTTGTGGGGCGGCCCCACACAGCGTGACTTCAGCGCAGCTTGACAATGACTTCTGTAATAGAAGTCAATGCAAGTCGCCCCAAAAGTCGTACAGGAACCTTTTTCTAAGTCGGAGCGACCTGAGTCGCTCCTATTAGAACGGTTCCATTGCACTGCATGGAGACGACTTGTCAGGCAACTCAAGTCGCCTCAGTGTGAACCGGCTCTCACTAAATACCTTGGAATGTCTACTTTTCAAAAAGGGGTCATTTGGGGGGTATTTGTACTGTTCTAACATTTCAGGGCCTCAAGAAATGAGATAGGCCATCAATGTATCAGGTGTGATCAATTTTCAATGATTTGCACCATAGCTTGTAGACTCTATAACTTTCACACAGACCAAATAATGTCCACTTATTTGGGTTATTTTTTACCAAAGATAGGTAGCAGTATAGGTTTTGGCCAAAATTTATGAACAAAAATTACTTATTTGCACAACGTTATCACAGAATCAAAAAAAGTGTTTTTTTTTCACAATTTTCGCAATTTTTTTACTTATGTCGCAAAAAATAAAAAACCCAGAGGTTCTTAACCACTTCCTTACTGGGCACTTAAACCCCCCTCCTGCCCAGACCAATTTTCAGGTTTCAGCGCTGTCACATTTTGAATGACAATTGCGCGGTCGTGCGACGTTGTACCCAAATAAAATTGATGTCCTTTTTTCCCCACAAATAGAGCTTTCTTTTGGTGGTATTTGATCACCTCTGCGGTTTTTATTTTTTGCGCTATAAACAAAACAAAGAGCGACAATTTTGAAAAAAGAACAATATTTCTTACTTTTTGCTCTAATAAATATCCCAAAATAAAAAAAAAATAAAAAATTATTCATTAGGTTTGGCCGATTTATATTCTTCTACATATTTTTGGTAAAAAAAATCGCAATCGGCGTTTATTGATTGGTTTGCGCAAAAGTTATTGCGTCTACAAACTATGGGAATTGATTTATGGCGTTTTTATTATTATTATTTTTTTTACTAGTAATGGCGGCGATCTGCGATTTTTATCGGGACTTTGATATTGGGGCGGACATGTCGGTCATTTTTGACACATTTTTGGGACCAATGACATTTATTCAGCGATCAGAAATTTAAATGTCCACTGATTACTGTATAAATGTCATTGGCAGTGAAGGGGTTAACCTTTAGGGGGCAGTGAAGGGGTTAACAATGTTCCCTGGCTGTGTTCTAACTGTGGGGGGGATGGGTTGGCCGGGACATAACAGATCTAACTGATCCCAGTGACAGGGATCAGTAGATCTGTTTGTCCCCTGTCACAGAACGGGGAACCGCCATGTTTACATCGGCGGTTCCCCGTTCTACTGCTCTGTACGGCGATCGCGGGTCAGGAGCGGACATCGAGTCCGCCCGACCCGCGGGCACGCCCCCGCAGCGTGCGGCGGCGGCGCGCGCGCGCCGCCGCCCAGAGCGCGCAGGGGGCGTGTAAAGGGGCGGACGTCCACCCGGATTTTCAGGTCCGCGCTGTTGACGTCTTTTGTCAATAGCGCGGACCTGTAGAGGTTAAACACCCCCAAAAGAAAGCTCTATTTGTGTGAACAAAATGATACAAATTGTGTTTGGGTGCAGTGTAGCATGAGAGAGTAATTGTCATTCAAAGTGTGAGAGTGCTGAAAGCTGGTGTGGGCAGGAAGGGGGTATAAGTGGCCGGTATTGAAGTGGTTAAAGGGACATCATTTTGGCTGCTCAGGTTGTCTGTGCAGATAACAGTGGTCACCAGTACAAATAGTACAAATAGTGGGTGTGAATCCTTACAATGGGAACACAGACAGGAACCCACCACAAGTCCTAAGCTTTCCCCACCCAGAACTGGGAAAGTGCTTTGGCTGGAGTTTTACTACAATGCATGAGGTGGTAGAGGGAACAGAGAGACAGCTGGAAGCCACCAAACTAGAGGACCCCCCTCCATGGGCACACAGCCCCCTCCACACAAGGCAGGTCACCGGGTCTTAGAGAACATCAAACGAACCGAAAGTCAATCACAGCACTTCCTTAACCAAGAACTACAATCCCCATCAAGCCCTCCGGCATCATTTCCGCATTCTTCGCTCCTCTGTGTCATTTCCGGCATCCTTTCCAGAATCGACGAAACGATTGGTTGACGTCGCTGACATCTTGCGCCGCTCGCTAATCAGATAGGACGAAAGTGGGGCGTACCCGGAAGTGAGACAGGAAAGGCGGAAGTAAAGGCCGGAGGAGAAGGAAGAGAAGGAGATCTCCCGGCGGGAGAGTGGAGTCGGATACTGGAAGGCAGGTGAGGACCGGGCATGTGCGGCCTTGTACCTTTGTAGGTAGGGGAATAGGAGGGACACCACTGAGAACACGGAGGGCTGGTGTCACCGGAAATTGCCTTTTCTCCAGAAGTAGGAGGGGGACGAGACGCATACTGAATAATAGAGAGAACTCTTCAGGGCCCAGGCTGTGCTCTGCAGGCGCTGTGCATAGATGGACAGGGCTTGTCATACAGTGCTGGACGCCTGTCAGGCTGGGGGCAGTGCCTGAAGATGAATGGCCTGTAATACATGTCATGGCTATGGCCATAGGATGTGTGATTGTGTTCAGCTGGTCTGGTTGTTTACCCTCCTCTGACATTGCCAGCCTGGCCAGGTGACACCTTTACTTCCTGGCACAGTGATGCAGCTTCCTGTGTCACCTCTCCTGATCACTATTCCATGGACGGGTGTCCTCCCCTGCCCTCCTCCCAGCAGTAATGTGTGGATCACCAGGAAATGGCCTTGTATTTGGTGGTTGGCCTGAAGATCTATTTTATAACCCCTCCTGGGCAACCCCCCACTCCCCTTTCCACGTCATTCTTTTATACTAACCTGCCTTCTCCAGCAGACGGGAACTCCTCTATGCCCCTCATCACAGGGGCCTTACTAACCTGCCTTCTCCAGCAGACGGGAACTCCTCTATACCCCTCATCACAGGGGCCTTACTAACCTGCCTTCTCCAGCAGACGGGAGCTCCTCTATACCCCTCATCACAGGGGCCTTACTAACCTGCCTTCTCCAGCAGACGGGAACTCCTCTATACCCCTCATCACAGGGGCCTTACTAACCTGCCTTCTCCAGCAGACGGGAACTCCTCTATACCCCTCATCACAGGGGCCTTAACTCTGCCAGAGCTGGGTGGAGGAGGAGGAGGGATCTAATAGGGCAGCTGGTATTTTTTTCCTTCACAGAGCACCCCTTTAGATCCCCACTACTAGATATGTGTCCTGTGCTGATTGATATGGCGGTGGGGGCGTTTTATGAGCATGACTACACTTGGAATGCCTTTTGTCAGGATCCTGCACTGAAAGTGGTTGGAAACCCTTACATATACCCAGTGAAGTGACTGGCCTCTGGTAATACACAGAGATAAAACAAATATTCCTACATAAGTTGTACCTGTTTTCTGCAGTATTTTCTCTATATCTGTTCAAAGTGCAGAATTTACAAAGCTTGTCTAAGTGCTGAAATTACACTCTGCAGAGCTCAGTGAGGAGAGCTCAGAGCTAATTGGAGGATAGAGACACGCCCCCTCCACAGCAACAGAGCAGAGGCTGTCAATCATCTGGAGATCCTTTCCCTGTCACAATGTTTCTCTTGGTATCAGGAAAACTTGTCAAAAGTGACTCATGCCGATAGAGGAACAAAGCAGCAGACAAATGACACTTAGTTTTCTTGATAGACACTAGTGCACACTAGAGGGATATGCTTTGTTGATATTTCATGTCTGACGTTTACAACCACTTGAATGCACTGCAGGTGAATAGTGTTGTCACCCTGATGATGGAGGGCTGGCAGGATCACCAGATAATAAATATGTGTGTATATATATGTGTGTGTATGTATGTATATATATATATAATTTTATTTATTTTTATATAAGGTAACAGATATTTTAGTAAGTTGCTCATTCAACTTTAAAGACAAGTTCATGAATTGGGGGGAGGGGACAATTTTATACTCACCTAGGTGGATGCTGAATCTGTCCCACTTATTGTGCAGTTTTCAGTCTTCAGAGAGTTGGTGACTGTCAGTCACTGGTCCGCTGTCTGCCCCTCCAGCATTCACTGGAGTGCTGGGCTGCGGAGGGGGCTGGAGTTGCTGGCTCAGTCTCCCAGCGGAGTGCTGTGTGGCTGAGCAAGCTGCCAGATCAGGCATCTGGTTGGATCCTGACTGTGAAGTTGAGATTAATCCAGAGTCTGGACCGGCTGATGTTAGCCGACAGCGGGCTTTGGGCTGCTGTCATCTGAAAATGGGTTACAGGAGTGCAGAACAACCTGCACTCCTGTGATCCATAGGAGACTGCTGCACTTCTCCATTTAGGTGTGTAACTTTAATAGTTTGTGTTTTATTTTTTTTGCCATAGTTATGGCAACATCCATCTGCCTGAAAAACTGACAGGTGGACCTGAACGGTCCGTATGTGTGAAAGAGCCCTTAAAGCGGTTGTCTACCCTTTAGAGGGATTTTTAGCTACAGGTAAGCCTATAATTAGGCTTACCTGTAGGTCAAATGAATATCCTAACGCTTTACAGTTTAGGAGATATTCCCCCTCCAAGCAGCTGCGTCGTCACTGCGCATTTCCCCGTGATGTCCCTGCAAAGGCCCGGCGCGCATGCGCTAGAGTGACGTCTCACGGCGCCGGCCAATCACAGCGCCGGAGCCGCTTACCCGGAAACAATATCCAAGGGAAGATGTCAGCTCCCGCAGAGGGGACCGATCAGTCCGGTCGGATCTTCGTTTCAAGGTGAGTATTTCATAATGAGCTAGTATGCAGTGCATACTACCTCATTATGCTATTGTCTTGCAGGGTTTATTTTTCATAGGGTAGACAACCGCTTTAAAAACACCCTGTCATCAGACCATTCATTTCACAAAAACCTTACCAAAAGAACACATGCATGTAATGTATTTTATGCATGTCCTTTATCTGTAAGAGTCTCTCTTGTAAAGACATTTAAAAGCCATGAGATTGCTGTTGGATGCCATCATGAATGTGATGTCAGCAGACTTGGTGACATTCTATAGTAGGGATATGCAATTAGCAGACCTCCAGCTGTTGCAGAACTACAAGTCCCATGAGGCATAGCAAGACTCTGATAGCCACATGCATGACACCCACAGGCAGAGGCATGATAGAACTTGTAGTTTTGTAACAGCTGGAGGTCCGCTAATTGCATATCCCTGTTCTATAGTAGTCCCCTCTGCCCCTCTCCTGGCATCTACGGTACATAAAAGGTTATGCAGGAAGGGCTGGAGCAGTGCAGACAGCAAGTGGAGAGGGCTATGACATGCAAGAAGAATTGATAGTTTTTGGAGTGTCCATTTCCTAGCAAGTTCCAAGGCACACTGCTAGTAAAAAAGTAGGAAAAAATGTATTTACAGCACAAAATGCTGTAAGTAAGCCTTTAAAAAACGTGATTATTCTGTGTTTTTACCTGTAATGTAAGTTGGGGACAGGGTCTCTTCAAAATGTCACTTGCTGAGCGATATGTGGACTTGTTGGTGGATGGTGTGAATTTTCTCACAAGTATGCATGCTGGAACATTCATTGATGGAGCAGGCAGTGGGAGAATGGGTGACATCTTGTCTGCCTGGACCTCATTTTCTGTATATCCTGTAGTTTCCAGTTAAATTTTTCAGCAATGGGGACAGGCACAGGCATGTCGGGACACAAATCCGTGTACGCTGTACCACTGGGGAGCTGGCAAAGCCAACAGCCAATCACAGCCCTGCTGCCATGCGTATGCAATGTGCAACTGTAGGGAGGGGATTTGCTGTGATTGGTGTTTGGCTTTGAGGACTTTTGGACTCTGAACCCGCCTGAGCTCATCACTAATATAATGTGAGTAATTTGAGCGGTCTATCCTAAACAGTCCAATTAGCAGGCTGTCGCATTTTGGTGAATGCAAAGGGAACCGTTGAGTCAGATTGTAAGAAGGTCAGTTTCAGAGATGCGCTTGGAACAAGTTCACAGTTAGGCAGGAGAAGCTCCAGGATAAGAATACATGTGTGTAAACCCAATATAGTATACAGTATTCCCTTTAACTGGCAATCAGAATGTTTAACGGAACAAGGGTGCATACCCCAAAGCGCTTTAGCCAGTGGTATAAAACTTAATCTTTTATTAGGATTTCTCTAATAAAGGTTATGTTTTTTAACATTCCCTAAAGTGCATTGGGGTATGCACCCTCGTTCTCTTAAACATACAGTATTCCTGCACACAGACCAAGATTTGGCCCTTCACCTGACCTCCTCCCAGCAAACTCCATTGTCTGTTATGACATTATCCTGACCCTCAGGGAATATAATAGACCGCATTATGTAGTCTTCAGCCAGAAATGTGTGTTCAGTTTGGGCAGCAGTTGACAAATACATTTTCAGGCATTCATCTGCTTAACACACTATAAGAACACTGATGGGCTGAAGTTCTAATGCTGGAAGAACTAATACTAATACTTTGGGAGACCTACTTAATTTTTGATAATCTCAAGATGCACCATACATTTCTGCACAGTTTTCAATATCGATGCATACAATGTAAGGCTGGGTTCACACTTGTCCAACATGACAATAATCTTACTTTCATCCTACTTTGCTGTGCGCCATGTGTCCTACATCGGTCCGACTTCAGTGAACGGGGATCCGACTTTGATCCTGACAATACCAGGCACCTTGTGCTCTGGGAATTTTGGAGGGGAGCCCCCGCCAAATTAAAAAAAAAAAAAAGGAATTGGTTCCCCCTCCATGAGCATACCAGGCCCTTCGCCAAAATTAAAAAATGGCATGGGTGTCCCCTCAAAATCCATATCGGACCCTTATCTGAGCACGCAGGTCAGGAAAGGGGGTGGGGACGAGCAAGTGCCCCCCCCCCTCCTGAACCATACCAGCCCACATACCCTCAACATGGGATGGGGTGCCTGTGCACCCCACCCCCACCCCAAAACACCTTATTCCCATGTTGATGAGGACAAGGGCCTCTTCCGGGCAACCTTAGCTGGTGGTTTGTCCGGGTTTGCGGGCGGGGGACTCGTCGGAAACTGGAAGCCCCATTTAACAAGGGGGGGCCCAGATCCTGGCCCCTCATCCTATGTGAATGAGTATGGGGTACATTGTACCCCTACCTATTCACCTACAGTACAGGAGGTTTTTCACCTTAATGCATAGAATGATAAACCTTGAGAATTTACAACTCCTTTTAATTTATTGTCGGTCATTTATCTGCACCTTTTTTAGTGCAAGAAAAACTCTAGAAAAATGCATCTCTTTAACCACTTCCCATTCCCCACTGGCCTATAGACAAATGACGGCCGGCCGTATAACCCACGATCGCGCGCCCCCGCATGACACGCCACATTGTAAGCTCTTTACCACGTGATCAGCCATGACCAATCATGGCTGGTCACTGTAAACAGGAAGAGCCATGTATCGGCTTTTCCCCTACTCGTGTCTGCAGACCGGAGTAGATGACAGCCAATCAGTGGCTCTCCTGACGGCAGAGGATCCCTCTAGGATCGCCACCCAGGACCACCAGGGAGCCCACCCTAGACCACCAGGTAGTGGGCACAATTAGGGTTGCCTCCTCATCCCTTTAAAACTGAACACATATATCAATTACACAGCCATTTCTGTGGCCGATTTCCCCCCCAGGAAGGATTTCCCACTGTAGGACCAGAGCACTTTTTGCGATTCGGCACTGCGTCGCTTTAACTGACAATTGTGCGGTCGTGCGACGTTGTAACCAAACAAAATTTGCATCCTTTTTTTTTCCCCCCACAAATGGAGCTTTCTTTTGGTGGTATTTGGTCACCTCTGCATCATTTCTGATCACCGCTGTAAACAAAAAGAGGGATAATTTTGCAAAAAAAAAAAACATTTTTTTCTTTTTGCTAAAATACAAATCCCAAAAAAAATATAAAAGAACAAATGTATTCATCTGTTTTGGCCAATTTATATTCTTCCTCATATTTTTGGTAAAAAAAAAGCAATCGGCGTGTATGGATTGGTTTGCGCAAAAGTTGCCGCATTTACAAACCATGAGAATTCATTTTCTGGCTTTTTTACTAGTAATGGCGGCGATCTTCGATTTATTTATTTATTTTTTTTTTTTTTTGGGGCGGACATATCGGACATTTTTGATACAGAGATCAGAAATTTGAATATCCACTGATTACTGTATAAAATGTCATTGGCAGTAAAGGGGTTAACCTGCAGGGGGAGATCTAGGAGTTAACTGTGTTTCCTAGGCGTGTTCTAACTGTGAGGGGGCTGGGCTGTCAGGGGCATAAGCGATCTAACTGATCCCAGTGACAGGGATCAGTAGATCTTGTGCATGCTGCTGGTCAGAACGGGGAACCGCTGTGTTTACTTTGGCGGTTCTCCGTTCTTCTTCCCCCTCTAGCAGCTCATCGCGGCTTATCAGTGGACATCGGGTCTGCCCCAGCCGTGGGCACACTCTTGCAGAGTGGGGCGGGCACGGCGCGCTCTCGCCCCCTAGCTGTGCGTCCGCGAATCGCTGTTTATTTACGGCGATTCGCAGAAAATAGTCCACACTGCCGCAGTAAAAAGGCAGTGCTCAGTCGGGAACCGGTTAAACTCGGTGCCTTATCTGTAGTAGCCTCAGAACCTGTTTAATTCATATGTGTTCAAGTTTAAAGGGATGAGGTAGCAACCCTAGGCACAATGCCCATCTTGGATGCCACCCAGGACCACCAGGGAATGCCTCCAAAAAAGTGCTGCATATATGTGCCACCTCCATCAGTGATGGAGCAAATATACTTATTTGCAAAGTTTTGTGACAAACAAAACTTTTTTTTTTTTTTTTTCTCTTCAAAATTTTCGGTAATTTTTTTTTATTTGTAGCGCAAAAAATAAAAACCCCAGAGGTGATCAAATACCACCAAAAGAAAGCTCTATTTGTTGGAACAAAATGATAAAAATTTTGTTTGGGTACAACGTTGCATGACCACACAATTGTCATTCAAAATGCGACAGCTAACATTGGTCTGGGCAGGAAAGGGGGGGGGGGGGAAGTGTCTGGTATTGAAGTGGTTAAATTCTATGTATGTATTCGCACTGGTCCATTGCGCTTCCATTGTGGTGTTAAAAATCTTGCTTGCTGCATTTTTGGTCAGTTAAACTGCACCAAAAATGCACATCCCCATTCAAATGCAATGCAAAACACATCAATAATGCACGTGTGTTACATTATGAATGCGTTATTTGAGTTACAGGACTTATAAAAAAACACGCCATAAGCAAAGTAAAATTACATGTGTTTTTGGCACCTTTTATCTTTATCGTCCAAAATGCCAAAAACGTCATTTTAGGCCGATATTTTTTGGATGCCAAAATATTGCTGCATCTCTATTATGAGCACTGTAACTTTTTTGGATTGACAAATGTGCAGGCCATAAGTAGGGACTCTGTGTTTGTAGCAAAAATGCAGGTTGAAGTGAAAATCTTATCTAAACCCAAGAACAAAAGTTAAACTTTGCAGTGGAGGTCGACCGATATGGGTTTTTCTCTGGCCGATGCCGATATTTAGAAGTCTGGGTGGCTGATGGCTGATATTGGATGCCAATAATTTTTTTTTTTTTTTTTTTTGAGGTCGATATGTTAGGCCGATTTTTAATTTTTCCCATTCATCTCATAAAATATAACAGTTAATTGTGCTTATTCTTGTATGTATATGGTTCACTTGAGCCCTTTCAATACAGCCATATACCAGTCCCATGAAATACAGCCATATATCAGTGTCCAGAAAATATAGCCATATACCAGTGCCATGTAATACAGCATATACCAGTGCTACAGCTTTACCTGTGTCAATTAAATGCAGCACACAGAGTGATTCACATATGGAGATTCAAATTTCCCCGGCGCCCGCTGCTCTGTGATGAGGTCATTGCACGTGCGCCTGTCACTCAGATAGAAAACAGAGCAGCCCGAGCGGCTGCAGTGCTCCATTTGGCCTCTGGGGCTGCTCTGCCTTCTCACGGTGTCTGAGTGACACAGCGGCGCTCCTGGGTGTCCGGGAGCCTTCAGTCTAATGCGGGCTCCAGGCGCCGACGGGAGGGGGGGCCAAATATCGGCCTCATTAAAATAACAATTGGGCGATGCTGATTCGTTAAAAAAAAGGCAAATATCGGCCCGATATATCGGCCAACCCCTGCTTTGCAGCCTACCAGTCCCTAAAGGGGTTGTAAAGCCAGAAGGCCTTTTATCTTCCTGCATTAAAATAAAAAAAACTTCTGTGTGCAGCAGCCCCCCTCGGCCCCCTTAATACTTAAGCCCCATCTCTGTCCAGCGGTGTCCACAAGAGACTCAGCCATCCAAGACTCTCCCTCCTGATTGGCTCAGCCACAGCTGTGGCGCCATTGGCTCCTGCTCCAGTCAATCAAATTAGCTAGACAATGAGGGGAGGGGCTGGGCCAGAGCTCTGAATGGACACGGAGCTGTGACTCGGCTCGGGTGCCCCATAGCAAGTTGCTTGCTGTGGGGGCACTTGTCAGGGGGGAGGGGCCAGGAGAGCCAAAGGGGGACCCGAGAAAAGGAGGATCTGGGCTGCTCTGTTATTTTTATACCAAAAAAAAAGACACATCAGGCGCAGAGCAGCCCAGATCCTCCTTCTCGGGTCCCTCTTCGGCTCCCCCTAG
>BLSH010499426.1:1287167-1334860 GCA_018402905.1 Glandirana rugosa
TGCCCCCCCCCCCCCCCCCTCCTGGAGGTGCTGGCTCCGTAAGCTTGAGTGCCTACAGAGAGGGCTCTGCCTGCCATCACTGCCCTAAAACTTTAGAACCACTTTAAGCATACAGAAAAGACTCAAACCCCTTATGTTCCACAGTGAGTAGAACAAGCATGCTATACTGCATATACAAACTGATTTTACTGTTGTGGGTTTAGTAACACTTTAACCACTTCACCTCCGGAAAAATTTCCCAGATTAGGACCAGAGCACTTTTTGCGATACGGCACTGCGTCGCTTTAACTGACAATTGCTCGGTCGTGCGACGTTGTACCCAAACAAAATTTGCGTACTTTTTTCCCACAAATAGAGCTTTCTTTTGGTGGTATTTGATCACCTCTGCGTCATTTCTGATCGCCGCTATAAACAAAAGAAGAGCGACCATTTTGAAGAAAAACCCAAATTTCTTACTTTTTGCTAAAATTCAAATCCAAAAATAAAAAAATATAAAAAAAAGTTGTTGTTTTTTCACCGGTTTTGGCCGATTTTTATATTCTTCCTCATATTTGTGATAAAAAAAATCGCAATCTGCGTTTTGATTGGTTTGCGCAAAAATGACCGCGTTTATGGATGGTGAGAATTCATTTCTGGGGTTTTTATTATTTTTTACTAGTAATGGTGGTGATCTGCAATTTTTTTAGCGGTACTGCGATATTGCAGCGGACATGTCGGATATTTTTTACACTTTTTGGGACCAATGACATTTATTCAGCGATCAAAAATTTAAATGTCCACTGATTACTGTATAAGTGTAATTTGGCAGTGAAGGGGTTAACGTGCAGGGGAGATCTAGGGGTTAAGTGCGTTCCCTGGGTGTGTTCTTACTGTGGGGGGGTTGGGCTACCATGGGCATGAGAGATCTAACTGATCCCAGTCACAGGGATCAGTAGATCTCTCATGCCTGCACTGTCAGAGTGGGGAACCGCCATGTTTACATCGGCGGTTCCCCGTTCTTTGCCTGTGGTCACTCATCGCGGCTCGCCGGCGCACATCGGGTCCGCCCGAGCCGCGGGCACACTCCCCGCCCCCCCCCCAGTGGCCATTTACAGA
Organism: Glandirana rugosa; assembly: GCA_018402905.1. Classification (NCBI taxonomy): domain Eukaryota; kingdom Metazoa; phylum Chordata; class Amphibia; order Anura; family Ranidae; genus Glandirana; species Glandirana rugosa. The sequence goes on from BLSH010499426.1 coordinate 1,288,263, forward strand.
TTGCAGCCTTTTTACGCCGACTCCCGGCCAGCGTCCACACTGCCGCCGTAAATATGCGGTAGGCGGTGCTACTGGTTAAGTGGCCTTGTCTGATGCCAGCTTTGTTCACAAGTTTCTTCAGGTGGATTATTGAGCTAGCTTCAGGTTAGCTTCACACTATCCGACACAAAAACGGTCTGACTTTAACAGGTTCCCCACCACGCGCCGTCTTTTCACGGCGGCAGTCGGGGAGCCCTGCGCGAATCGCCGTAAATAAGCGGCGATCTGCATTTGGCCACCAGGGGGCGCGCGCACCTGCCGCACTCCTGGGGAGTGTGCCCGCGGCTCGGGCGGACCCGATGTCCGCCGGCGAGCCGCGATGAGCGGCTACAGGGAAAGAACGGGGAACCGCCGATGTAAACACGGCGGTTCCTCGCTCTGTCAGTGGGGCATGAGAGATCTACTGATCCTTGTCACTGGGATCAGTTAGATCTCTCTTGCCCATGTTAGCCCAACCCCCCCACAGTAAGAACACACCCAGGGAACACAGTTAACCCCTAGCTCTCCCCCTGCAGGTTAACCCCTTCACTGCCAATTACATTTATACAGTGACCAGTGGACATTTAAATTTCTGATCGCTGAATAAATGTCATTGGTCCCAAAAAAGTGTCAAAAATGTTCCGACGTGTCTGCCCCAATATCGCATTACCGCTAAAAATCGCAGATCGCCGTCATTACTAATAAAAAAAATAAAAATAAATAAAAACCCCAGAAATTAATTCTCACCATCCGTAAACGCGGCCACTTTTGCGCAAACCAATCAATAAACGCTGATTGCAATTTTTTTTTCCGCAAATATGAGGAAGAATATAAATCGTGAAAAAAAATGTTTTTTTATATTTTTTTTTTTTTTTGGATTTGAATTTTAGCAAAAAGTAAGAAATTTTTTTTTTGCAAAATGGTCGCTCTTCTTTTGTTTATAGCGGCGATCAGAAATGACGCAGAGGCGATCAAATACCACCAAAAGAAAACTCTATTTGTGGGAAAAAAAGGACGCAAATTTAGTTTGGGTACAACGTCGCACGACCACGCAATTGTTAGTTAAAGCGACGCAGCTCCGAATCGCAAAAAGTGCTCTGGTCCTAAAGTGGGAAATTCTTCCGGGGCTGAAGTGGTTAATCCTACTTTGCTCTGCGACATGTCCTACATCGGATCGACTTCTGTGAACGGCATCCGATTTTGATCCCAACAATACCAGGCACCTTGTGCTCTGGGGATCTTGAAGGGGAAACCCCTTCCAAATCTTTAAAAAAAAAAAAAAAAAAGCATCGGGTCCCCCTCCAAGAGGATACCAGGCCCTTCGGTCTGGTATGGATTTCAAGGGGAACCCGCAGAGGGGAGAAGAAATTGGAGGGAGAAGACGCCGGAGCTGATTTAATAAAATACTTTAACACTTCCATACAAGACACTTACACCCCTTTCCTTTCCAGACCAATTTTCAGGTTTCAGTGCTCTCACACTTTAAATGACGAAACGAAAAAGTAGGGAAAATTTTGGGGAAAAAAACGCCTTTTTTTTTTTTTTTACTTTTTTTATTGAAAGATTTTGCAAAAAAGTGATTTTTCTTCATAGATTTTGGCCATAATTTATACTGCTACATATCTTTGGTAAAAATAACCCAAATTAGTGTATATTTATTCTCTTTGAAAGTTAGGCACCATTCACACAGGGGCGACTGTCGCTCCGACTTGGGCAGCCTCAAGTCGCCCCAGGTCGCTTGACATCTGAAATCCCATTGAAATGAATGGGAGCCGTCTTAATGTACACTACTGAAGTCGGAACGACTTCAGAAAAGGTTCCTGTACTACTTCTAGGCGACTTCTATCCGACTTGTGCCCATAGAATTGAATAGAAGTCGCCTCCAAGTCGGATCCCCCATCTAAATAAAAGCGACTTTGTAGTGAAAAGAATAGAATTTATTTTTAGGCAACCCCCTCCCTCCCTTTTCTGATTGGTCAAGGCAAAGTCGCCTGGAAAAAGTCGTGTTGTAAAGTCGCCTCAAGTCCCTGGAAGTCGCGCTGAAAGTCGCGCTGAAATTGCCTAGCAAAGTCGCGTCAAAGTCGGGTCGCCCCTGTGTGAATGCAGCCTTAGTCTACAAGGTATGCTGCAAATCATTGAGAATTGATCACGCCTGATGTACTGACCATCTATCTCATTTCTTGAGACCCTAACAAGCCAGGAAAGTACACATGGAAAAATGACCCCTTTTTGGAAAGTAGACATTCCAAGGTATTTAGTAATGGGCATGGTGAGTTTTTTGAAGTTGTGATTTTTTTTTCCCACAATGCTTTGCAAAATGATTGTTTTTTTTTGTTTTTTTTTTAAACACAAAATTGTTATAACAAGTTATTACTCACATACAGCATATGCATATTTGCAATGACACTCCAAAATACATTCTGCTACTCCTCCTGAGTATGACGATGCCACATGTGTGAGACTTTTACACAGCCTGGCCACATACACAGGCCCAACATTGAAGTAGCAGCTTTAGGCGTTCTATGAGCATAAATTACACATCTCATTTCTCAACCACCTATTGCACTTTTGAAGGCCCAGGAGCACCAGGACAATGGAATTGACCACAAAATTACCCCATTTTGGAAAGCAAACACCCCAACATATATTCTATGAGTCTTTTGTACGGTTAATTTTTTTCTACAAGTCTTTGTGTAAAAATAAAACGTTTTTATTTTCTTTCCGCGTTTTTCAAAGTGGTCAATTTATAAGATATTTCTAACACATCGCATGTACATAGCAAAAATTACACCCCAAAATACATTCTGCTGTTTGTCCCGAGTATGCCGATACCACATGTGAGACTTTTCCACAGCCCAGCCACATAGAGCGGTCCAACGTGTAGGGAGCTCCATCAGGCGTTCTAGGAGCATAAATTACACATAAAATATCCTAATGACCTATTACACTTTTGAAGGCCCTGGAGCACCAGGACAGTGGAATTTACCCACAAAATGACCCCATTTTGGAAAGCAAACACCCCAACGTATATTCTATGAGGCATTATGAGTCTTTTGTAGGGTTCATTTTTTGAACAAGTCTTCAGAAAACGTGGAAAGAAAATGAAAATGTATTTTTTTTTTTTTTTTTTTTTTTTTTACACAAAGTTGTCAATTTATTTGATATTTCTAACACATAGCATGTACATAGCAAAAATTACCCCCCAAAATATTCTGCTACTCGTCCAGAGTATGGCGATTACCACATGTGAGACTTTTACACAGCCCGGCCACATAGAGAGGTCCAGCATTGAAGTAGTACCTTCAGGCGTTCTAGGAGCATAAATTACACCTCTAATTTCATTCCTACCTATCGCACTTTTGAAGGTCCTGGAGCATCAGGACAATGGAATTACCCCATTTTGGAAAGCAAATACCCCAGTGTATATTTTATGAGGCAAGGGCTGCAGATAGTTACTCGGGTACTCTGATGGATTAGTAAAAGGTACTCTGATGGTCTGGTGCCAGGTACTTGGGTACTCAGATCGGCTGGTGACAGGCACTCTGGTACTCAGATGGGCTAGTGCAGGGCTTGACAAATTTGCTTTGAATTTAGGAGCCAGCTAAAAAAGTTAGGAGCCAGTTTTTTATAGCGTAGTGCTTGGTTGTCAGCCCCCCCCCCCCCCGGGTAAGACAAGTAATTTGCACCATAACCCTAACTTACTCACAGCAGAGCAGCCAGTCAATAACTCCACCGTTACATCAGGGTTACAGGGTGGCCAGAAAGAGTTACACTATAAAATCTGTTATGGGAGAAACTCCTTATTCTGCCGAATGCATGGTGACTGCGGCATGTAAAACACCCTCATCTCCTGCCTTAATGGAGCTTAAGGGAGGCCAATGGTGGGTGGCAAAAACATGTCTCAACTGCACATTTTTACCACCCAACTTGCACATCTACACAAAGCCTTAGTGACATTGTAAATAAAATACAAAAAAAAGGTGAAAAGTATTCCAGCACTGCTGATCTTCTGCTGCCTCTTTGCAGCCACTTCCTGCCTACATGTGTGTCCCCCACAGTGACTTTTCATTGCTCTGGTGGGTTTCCGGTCACCATGAAATACTGGAGCCCAGCTGCACATAGAGTGGTAATTGTTGATGGTACACAGGGCATTATCACAAATGTGTTGCTTAGAATAAAGGTCACATTTCTCGCGGTGTAACATCGTCTTTCATATTATACAAAAAAATAATGGGCTAACTGTACTGTTTAGTTTTTTTTTTTTTTTTTTATTCATTAAAGTGTATTTTTTCCAAAAAATTGCGCTTGAAAGACCGCTGCGCAAATACCATGTGACATAAAATATTGCAGCAACCACCATTTTATTCTCTAGGGTCTCTGCTAAAAAATAATATATAATGTTTGGGGGTTCCATGTCGTTTTCTAGCAGAAAACACTGGATATTTAATTGTAAGCCACTAATGTGAGAAAGGGTTTAGTCTATAAATTGTTAAACTTTCCTGATAACAGCCCGGGAGATAATTGCTTTGAAAGAAGAAGATACATTGTTGCTTGTTTATTCTTCCTAACTCTCAACAACTATCCGGGCAGCCAGCCAAGTTTAACAGCTGTTAGATGAAGCAGAGAAGGCTCGGCTCTCGGCTCTCACTGAATCTGACAGCTGTTTTAACATGGGGAGAGAAGGAACGGCAGTCACTCGCCAGGACGCGATTTCTGGTCGCCATGGTGACCTGGCGCCTGGGGTTTGTCGAGGCCTGGGCTAGTGACAGGTACTAGGGTACTGTGATGGGTTGGTGACATTTACTCGGGTACTTGGATGATCAGGTGTAAGGTACTCGGGTACTCTGATGGGCTGGTGACAGGTACTGGTGTACTCTGATGGGCTGGTATTTGGGTACTCATATGGGTTGGTAACGGGTACTCGGGTACTCTGATGGGTTTGTGATAGGTGCTCTGGTACTCTGATGGGTTGGTGACAGGTGCTCGGGTACTCTGATGGGTTGGTGACAGGTGCTCGGGTACTCTGATGGGTTGGTGACAGGTGCTTGGGTACTGTGATGGGTTGGTGACAGGTACTCGGGTACTGTGATGGGCTGGTGGCAGGTACTGGTGTACGCTGATGGGCTGGTATTTGGGTATTCTGGTTGGTAACAGGTGCTCAGGTACTCTGATGGGCAGTTGACGGGTAATCTGGTACTGTGATGGGCAAGTGACAGGTACTCGGGTACTGTGATGGGCAAGTGACAGGTACTCGGGTACTTTGATGGGCAAGTGACAGGTACTGGGGTACTTTGATGGGCAGGTGACAGGTACTCGGTACTTTGATGGGCAGGTGACAGGTACTCGGGTACTTTGATGGGCAGGTGACAGGTACTCGGGTACTTTGATGGGCTGGTGACAGGTACTCGGGTACTTTGATGGGCTGGTGACAGGTACTCGGGTACTTTGATGGGTGGGTGACAGGTACTTGGGTACTCTGATGGGCAGATGACAGATACTTTGATGGGGTGGTGACAGGTACTCTTTACTACTGCGGGGGGGGGGGGGCAATCACTGTGATTGGCGCACACAGTAAGCGGTAACAAGCTGTTACCGCTATCTCCTCCTCACACACGATCGGTATGTGAAGAGGAGAACCCGGTAACAGCTTGTTACCGCGGTCTGTTGTCATTCTGTGACCGGCTGTGATTGGACACAGCCGGTCACGTGGTAAAGAGCCAATTTCATTGGGTCTTCACCCTGATCGGGGTTGGGCCTTGTCTGAGGGACAAGCCTGAACCCCCGAACGCCACGCTGCGCGCCCCCGCAGGCGAGCACACCGCCGCTTTGTTGTGACCGGCTGTGATAGGACACAGCCGATCACGTGGTAAAGAGACAATTTTATTTGGCATTTCGCCCGCAGAGCGGCGAAAAAACAGGAGGACGTCATATGACGTCCACCCAGGATGGGGAGTGCACTTCGTCGGCGTATTATTTCTATAAGCCATTAAGGAAGGGGTTAAAAACCTGTGTAGTTTTTTTTATTTTTGACAATTATTTTTTTTTAGGTGGATGGGTAGGGGTACCCCATACTCCTTCACGTAGGGACTGGAATCAGGGGGCTTCCAGATTCCAATAAGCCCCCCCCCCCCCCCAACCACTGCCAAGGGTTGTCTGGAAGAGGCTCTTGTCCTCATCAACATTGGGACAAGGTACTTTGGGGAGGGGGGTGCCTCAAAGCACCCATACTCGCCAGGTTGAGGGCATGTGGCCTGGTATGGTCCTGGGGGGGGGGGGGTAGGGGCGGCTCTTGCTCGTGTTGCTCTATGCTCGAACAAGGGTCCAGTATGGATTTTAAAAAAGATAAATAAAAAATAAACTGTGTGGGGGTTCCCCTTAAAATCTGTTCCAGACCGAAGGGCCTGGTATGCTTTTGGTGGGGGACCCCAGCTCCTCTTCAAGATCCTCAGAGCACAAGCCACATGCCAAAGTTGAATCGGTTAAGACAATGATCCGACTTCATTGATATTCAATGGGCTGAAGTAGGATCAAAGTTGGACAGAAGTAGTATAGGAACCTTTTTCAAAGTTGGTCCGATTTTGTGTTGGACCATTTAAGACGGCTCTCATAGGGACTCATTGATTTTGTGATGTAATGGGACTTGTGCTGCTAATGTCGGTCTGATTCCAGGACTAGTGTGAACCTAGCCTAAGGGTTACTTCTTTCTAGCCTGGAAGAAGTTAGAGGAAGTGTCTGAAAGAAAGGGGAATTCAACTCCTATCAGCTTTCCACGGAATAGATGTTCTCATTGGAGGATTTCCTCTTGCCTCATGTTGCGGGAACATGTCTAACTTTGGATTTTCTCTCACTTTTCTTTATATAACAGTTCTCATCGGTACAAATAGGGGTGAATCATTCCAATATGCACACAGACAGCAGTACAAAACATGCAGAAGGTCCAATCCTTCCTTACTCAACCCAAATGAATATAAAAATGCACTTTCAGGGTTTTCCTGGATATTTATACTAATATCAAGGGTCCTAAAGATCAGAAAAAAAACATGGATACTGAGGTAGAGCACTGCAATACCCATTATGAATAGCCAGAGGAAATGGCAGCCTGTCAGTGCACAGCTCAGCACTGTCGGCAAGCTGTGACCACTTCTGGTATGAGATGTATGAGGACTGAGTGTGCCATGGCTGGGCACCTGAGGAAAGGCCATACTGCTGGTCTGTCTGGGGTATGTGGGGGGATTTCAGGCTCTGTAAGGGCGCTTTTTTTTTTTTTCTCGCAAAAGTGACTGAAAAACACCCCAGTGTGAAAGGGGTCTTAAAGAGTATTATGGCCGTTTTTGTATTCTGATGTTTGAAGTTTCTGCAGAGTGACTGGGCACATTCATTTCTAAAAGGGTGGATAGGATAATAAATGTGTGGAAATTTTGTTTTTAGTGGAGATCAGGGCTGGTTCACACCATGAAAACACATTCCAGATGTGTTTCTGCATGCACATTTTTGATGTGTTTTTTGCTGTGTTCTGGTGCATTTTTTTTAAAGCATTTTTCAATGTGTTTCCCCCTCCCCAAATTTTATTCATTTATTTTCTGTGATGTGTGTTTTGATGCGCTCCAGCGCATTTTCTTTTTTATACGTTTTGCCAAAGGTCAGAAAAACTTTTTTTTTTTTTTTTTTTTTTTTTAAGCAGGGTTGCGGTGGACAGATTGGACACTTTATTCAGCGATCAGAGCTAAAAAATAGCCACCGATTACTGTATAAATATCACAGGCAGGGAAGGGGTTAACACTAGGGGGCGATCAAGGAGTTAAGTGTTACCTAGGAAGGTTTTTCTAACTGGGGATGAGTGGACTGACCATGAGTAAGAGAGTGCTGTTCCTGATCACTAGGAACAGCAGATATCTCTCTACTTCCTTGTCAGAACGGGAATCTGTTTGTTCACATAAACAGATCCCCGTTCTGGCTCTGTGGAGCGATCGCGGGCGGCCACCGGACATCGCGGCCACGCGCATTGGCTCTGGCCATGTGCAGCAGGCGTGCGCCCACAAACCCCGTTCCTGCGACTGACGTACATTATTCTGGGAGGGCGTGCTTTAATGTTTTCCCAGAATTGCGCTCCCGCACATCAGTTTAGGGCCGGTGGCAGAGGCCCTTTACCACGTGATTGCTCTGTCAAATGATGGAGCAATCAGTGATAAACAAGCCGGCTCGTGCCCTGTTCCTCTCTCCCCTCTCTGTACCCATCCGTACAGTGCGAGAGGAGAGGGGAGAGATTGGGTGCAGCAGCACTGTGGGCTGGAGGTGTAGTGCCCACAGCGCTGCTTTGTGCCCATTCCAGCCTCAGCCACTCCTGTCCGTGGCTCACACAGCCACTCCTGTCCGTGGCTCACACAGCCACTCCTGTCCGTGGCTCACACAGCCACTCCTGTCCGTGGCTCACACTGCCACCCCCCCTCCGTCCATGGCTCACACTGCCACCCCCCCCCCCTCAGTACATGGCTCACACTGCCACCCCCCCCCTCCGTACATGGCTCACAGGCCCCCCCCATCCTCCATGGCTCACAGTCTCACACGTGGTATTGCCATACTTGGGAGGCGTAGTAGAATGTGTTTTGGGAATAATTTGTGGTATGCATATGCTGGGTGTGAGAAATAACCTATCAATATGACAATTTTGTGGGGGGAAAAAATATCTTCATTTTTCAAAGAATTGTGGGAGAAAATTACAACTTCAAAAAACTTGCCATGCCTCTTGCTAAATGCTTTAGAATGTCTACTTTCCAAAAAGGGGTCATTTGGGGGGTATTTGTACTTTCCTGGCTTGTTAAGGCCTCAAGAAATGAGATAGGCCATCGGTACATCAGGTGTGATCAATTTTCAGTGATTGGCACCATAGCTTGTAGACTCTAACGTTCACAAAGACCAAATAATATACACGGATTTTGGTTATTTTTTGCCAAAGATATGTAGCCATATACGTTTTTGGCCAAAATTTATGAAGAAAAATTACTAATTTGCAAAACTTTTATATAGCAGAAACGAAGAATGCATTTGTTTACAAATTTTTTTGCCTTTTTGTATTTTTAGTGCAAAAACTAAAAATCCCTGTGGTGATTAAATATCACCAAAAGAAAGCTCTATTTGTGTGGGGAAAAAAGGACCAATTTCATATGGGTAGGGTGTTGCATGACTGAGTAATTGTCATTCAAAGTGTGAGAGCGCTGAAAAATTTGTCTGGTTAGGAAGGGGGTTTAAGTGCCCAGTGGGTAAATTGTTAAAAAAAAACTCTTTTTAAAATCCCTTTAAGAGCACAAAGTGTTATTTCTGTCTGCTGATTCATTCCTTTGCTGTTGGCATGAAACACTTCTGACAAGTTATCCTGATGCCAAGAGAAAAAAGGTGACCGGGCAGGAACCTCCAGCAGATTGACAGCCTCAGCTCTGTTCCTGTGTGAAGGGGTGAGGTGTTGTCTCTTCCGTCCAATCAGCTCTCAGAGCTCTCCTCACTGACCTCCTGCAGAGTCTAACTTCAGCACTCCGCCTTTTTTTTTCTGAACTCTGACAAGCTTATAAATTCAGCACTTTGAACAGATGAAGAGAAGAGAAGACTGCAGATGAACAGCTACAACTTGTGTAGGAGGATTTTTTTAATTTGGGTATCACTTGAGTCACTGGGTATATGGAAGGGTTTACAACTATAATGCATTCTCTGAATTAAAGTGGAGTTCCACCCAATTAAAAGTCAGCAGCTACAAAAAGTGTAGCTGCTGACTTTAAACAATCGGACACTCGCCTGTCCCAGGCTCCAGCGATGTGGTCGCCCCAGGGCTCGCTCTTCTCCCCCTCCCCTCGGCTTGTGCTGCGCCTTGTGAATGGCCGGCGTATCTTCTGGGACTGTGACGTGTCCCAGAAGATCACAGAGGGGGGGGGGGGGGGGTTTGAACTTCCAGAGCCCTGGATCTGGGACCCCCCAAAAAAAAAATGACATGCCACCCTCCCTTAAAGCGGAACTCCGCTTTAAGGTAAAAATCCTTCAACTCCCTCAACTACCTGACTTCACTCTTAATCCAAGGCTGTCCCTCCTGCAGCTCTTCTCTCCTCTGCCCTCTTTCACAGGCTTGGCTTTACGATAAGCTTTACAATCCCTTTAAGGGACCGTTGAAATGTAGATGGTTAGGACGTTTATGAATGATCAGGCATGACGAGCATCTAGCCCCAGTGTTTTTGTGCACCCGGAAGGGGCACAGGTGCAGAGTACCAAGTAGCACTTGTGGGCCCTACCTATGCATGCAAAGAAAATATACCTAGAACGCAATGTATCTGCATTCCGGACATACGTCCTTGAATGCAGATTCACGGGGGCAGGACTCCCAATGTGCTTGTGGTCTCAGGGTAATAAAGAATAGGGGTACATTCCTTTGTGCATTATGACTGCCATACCTGTTAAACTGCCCATTTAACCATATCAACCCACGTATGGTGGTGCTTGTTTTGCAGTGTGTCTAGATAAAAGGTTTGTCACTGGCATTTTACTGAGCTGAAGCAAATGCTGCTTCTAGTAGGCATTGCTCCCTGGCTAGCCCACAATACTAGAGTCTGGCCTGCTAGCAATAATAAAACATAACAGTAGAATTCCACCCAAACACTAAATCCATCTGCATATTTTTGTGTTGCTTTTTGATCCTACAAACAAGAACAGTTCATCGTTCTCCCCTCAGTTTGTGTTGTCGGTCTGTTGATCCCTCCAGTGCTTCTTGGAATGGGAACCTCTACGATGACGCTGATAATTTTGCAGCAGAGTTGTCTGGTGACCCATGCGATTCTCTGCATTATAGTGGTGACCACATAGTGGGGTTCCCATACACTAGAAGTGTTGATTGATGGCTTGGAGAATTCTCTATCATTGCATCAGCAGACCCTGCACACTTAGACGAAGAGATCAGCACCAGGTTATAAGGCTGTTTGTGATGTGCTCAAAAGTATATCAGTCTCTTCCCTTATGGCTTCTATAACAGGCAATCTAAACAAACTTACTCCTACCATGGCTCTCTTAAACATAGACCTAGACACATACCCAATGAAATATAGAATTATGATAGCAAATACTCTAATACCTAGACTAACAATTTCTAAACTATGGAAATCGAACACTGCACCAAACATAACGGATGTTATAATCAGACTCAATAATCAAGCATCTTTTGAAAAAAATGCTAGCCCACAAAAACTTCAAAACTAAGCTCTATGAAGCCCATTGGCAAAGTTGGATTCTACATCCAAAAGCCTCTAAATCCTTGAAATAGACAAATCTACATTTATAGTATAATACATCAGAGCTCTCCGATTGGACAACTTTCCTTCTAATGATAACTTGAGACTAATAAAGATTTGTTCCTCTTATTTGCATATCCCTGCTTACAGTATGAACCCATTGGGGTAAGCAGGGTAATTACTAACGCTCTTCTTTTCCTCAATGAATAAGTTTCCAAACTCCAACTAATTGAACACAATAGCATATGTTAAAATGAGGCATGAGTGATTCAGTTATGTAACAAATCTGATTGGCATAAATGAAGTTGATGTATATGTAAGATTCAATGTATTGATGAGCAATGGCAATATCCTTCTACCTTTGTTGTTTTTTTCCCTTTTCCCCTCCTTTTACCTTTCACCTTGTATTGTCCCTACCCTTCGGTTTACCTTCATGCTGGATGTAATTTTTCTTTTTAGCGATTTTCTGTACTATTTGAAAAATCAATAAAAATCTTAATAAATGAAAAACATAGAAAAAGTGAAGTCAGAAAAAGACAGAGCAAGCAAAAAAAAAAAAGTATACATTCCATCTACTTTTACAATATAGAATTATTTATTTATTTTGCCCAGCAGGCTCTTGTAGTTGGTGACCAGGTTTGCACACATCTCAGGAGGAATATTGATCCACTCTTCTTTACAGATCTTCTTTGAATCCTTAAGGCCCTTTCACAATAGAGCACCACTAAAACCGTGCCGGTCTTTTTTGCCGTGCCTTAGCGGTGGTTTTCGCCTGCCAGCGAGACGGTTGTTTTAAGGTCACGTGACAACGGGATCTTTAAAAAACCAAAACGACCTGTTTTGCGGTGCTTTCGAAGCACTGTCCAATCATTGCAATGGGCAGGGATGTTTTGGTAGCGCTATTTACAATGCTCCCAACCCACCCAAAAGATCCTGCTTGTAGGACTTTTCGTAACGTCCTGCAAGTGCACTGCCCCAGTGTGAAAGCACACACTGAAGAGAATGGGAGGCAGTTTTCAGGCGCTATGTCTAGCGCTAAAATGCCTGACAACTGCCTCAGTGTGAAAGCGGTCAAAAGGGGTTGTAAAGTCAGTTTTTTTATCTTAATGCATTCCAGCGATGTCCACGATTGCCTCGGCAATCCGGGACTTTCCCTACTGATTGGTTGAGACACAGCAGCAGTGCCATTGGCTTCCACTGCAGCCGATCGGGTGAGACTGGGCTGCAGCTCTGTGTTTAAATGGACACAAGGAGCTGTGACTCAGCTTGTGTGCCCCCATAGCAAGCTGCTTGCTGTGGAGGCAGTCAACGGGGGGGGGGGGGGTAGCACCGAAGAGGGACCTGAGAAGAGTGGGGATCTGGGCTGCTCTGTGCAAATCTACTGTTAACTAACATGTTTGTTATTTTTATTCAAAAAAGAAACAAGACTTTACAATCACTTTCTAAACACACTAAGGTTTCTTGGCTGCTGCTTGGTAACTAGAAATTTCAGCTCCCTCCATACATTTTTCTATAGGATTAAAGCGATTGTATACCTGTATAAATAAAAAAAACCTGTAAGAGATGGGCATAATGAGCTAGTATGCACCGCATACTAGCTCATTATGAAATGTTTGCCTAAGAACAAAGCTCCGACGGGTCTGCTCGGTCTCCACAGAGGGAACCTACATGTTCCCTCGGGGGATCCTTCCGGGTACGCGGCTCCGGCGCTTTGAGTGGCCGCAGCCGCAAGACATTGCTTGCGCGCTGGAGCCCGTCTTTCCGGCAAGGTCCGGCGGTATGCGCCGGGCCTTCGCCGGGACCTCATGGCGCATATTCCGTGACATCATTGGCTGCATATAGGGCGAATATCTCCTAAACCATGCAGGTTTAGGAGATATTTATTTTACCTACATGTAAGCCTTATAGGCTTACCTGTAGGTAAAAGTCAAAAAATTGGGTAGACAACCGATTTAAGGTCTGGAGACTTGATGGGACACTCCATGTCCTTTTAATGTGCTTCTTCTTGAGCCACTTCTTTGTTGCCTTGGTGGTATGTTTTGGGTCATTGTCCTGTTGGAAGACCCAACTTCAGTGTTCTGGCTGAGGGAAGAAGATTCTCATCCAAGACTTTTACAATACATGGCCCCTCAATGTGGCAAAGTCGGCCTGTACCTTTTTGCATTGGCAAACTTGACACTGGCCTGCACATGTGCCTTCTTGAGGGCACTGCAGGATTTCAATCCATGGCGGCATATTGTGTTACCAATGGCTTATTTGGTGACTATGGACCCAACTGCCTTGAGATCATTCACAAGCTCCTCCCGTGCAGTTCTGGGCTGATCTCTCACTTTTCTCATGATCATCCTTACCCCATGAGGCAAAATCACGCATGGAGCTCCAGACTGAGAATGATTGATGGTTAATTTGTATTTCTTCCATTTGTGAATAATTGCTCCAACAGTTCTTTCCTTCTCACCAAGCTGGTTAAGAGCACCTTCTTAAATTGACAGAACTAATTTGTGTACCACATGAGCACTGTAGCCAGTCTGTGGGAGCCAGAATTATTGTTGGTTGGTAGAGGATCAAATATTTATTTTGCTCACTGAACTGCAACTCGGTTTATAACCTTTGTATCATATGTATGTTTGTTTTTAGTTTTTCTGGATTTTTGGTTGATATTCTAGCTCTATCCTTTTAAATAGACTGTGGGAGATTAGCTCGTGGGGATCACTTTTAAGGGGAAAAGATTCAGCATGGATGTCGGTTTCTTTAAAATCTGGTGGCTTGCCAGGTTTATTTCAGGTTTGCAAGTGCAAAACACAAACAAAACCTCACCGTTTGGGGCTAAATTAACAAACTGATTCCTCTCTATACAGAGTGGGGCTGTCCCTGACACCCACAAAACATAAGCACATTGCAAACCTTGTTTTTAGAGTCCAAAGTAGCACACAAAGCTCTCAGCTTTCTCCCTCTGAGATCCAGGATCGACCTCTCCTCTGTTCTCTTCCTGGTCATTAAATGCAGGTGGAGAGGGGTTTTAGTGAACCAGAAAGTCCAGGCTGGAACCAGCTCTGCTACGGTGGCTGGAAAAACCCAGCTCGGACTCCCACTAGTTTCCTCAAAATGATCACATGCGAGGCGACAAGTATTGCCCGTCCATTGTGGTGCCTTGTATAACATCACAACACCCATGAAAAAAATTACAGATCCTTCATTTCTTTGTAACTGTGCAAACTTACAAAATCTGCAGGGGATCAAATCATTTTTGTATGAATGTATGACTTGCTGAAGTTCAAACTGCGCATCAGTGAGTTTGAACGTGGAATGATTGTTGACGCCAGATGAGTATATCAAAGACTGCTGATCTACTGGACTGGGATTTTTCACGCACAACCATTTCTAGGGTTTACAGAGCATGGTCAAAAAAAAAAAATGAGAAAATATCCAGTGACCGGCAGCTCTGTGGACAAAAATGCCTTGTTTATGTCAGGAGAATGGGCAGACTGATTTGAGATGATAGAAAGAAAGGCAACAGTAACTAAAATAACCACTCGTTACAACCAAGGTATGCAGAATGCCATCTCTAAACACACGACACATCAAACCTCGAAGCAGATGGGCTACAGCAGCAGAAGACCACACTGGGTTCCACTCCTGACTCCTACAGGCTACACTTTGCACAGGCTCGCCAAAAATTGGACAATAGAAAATCTGAAAAACATTGCCTGGTCTGATGAGTCTCGATTTTCAGTTGCAACATTCAGATTGTAGGGTCAGAATTTGGCGTAAAAAACATGAAAGCATGGATCCATCCTGCCTTGTATCAATGGTTCAGGCTGGTGGTGGTGGTGGTGTAATGGGGTGGGGGATATTTTCTTGGCACACTTTGGGCCCCTTGGTACCAATTAAGCGTTGTTTTAAACACCACCATTTTACCTGAGTATTGCTGACGACCATATTCACCCTTTTATGACTACAGTGTGCCCATCTTCTGATGGCTCCTTCCAGCAGGATAATGCACCATGTCACAAAACTCAATCATCGCCAAACTGGTTTCTTGAACATGACACTGAGTTCACTGTACTCCAATGGCCTCCACAGTCACCAGATCTCAATCCCATAGAGCACCTTTGGGATTTGGTGGAATGGGAGATTCGCATCATAGATGTGCAGCCGACAAATCTGCAACAACTGTGTGTGATTTTCTCTATGCCATGGAGAATTTTTGTGTTGCTAAACCCACAACAGTAAAATCAGTCTGTATATGCAGAAAAGCATGCTTGTTATACTCACTGTGGAAGCTAAGGGGTTAATCCTCCGCATTGTGTAAAAAAGGCTGTTTGATATTGTATGCACAGATCCTCCTCTTCTTGCATAGTCTCCAAAACTTTTCCAGATAAGACAGAGTTACTGGAGTCAGGCTGCACATGCTCAGTTTGGTGTGTCTTGCTATCGGCACTGCACCAGATAGAGGGTCAGGGGTCCTGGATCCTGGTAGGACAGCTCGGTGCAGTATAAAAACTCCAAGTTTTAACCAGGCACTGATAGAAGTCACAAGACTGCTATATACTGCTGATGAGAAGGTATTTAGCAGTTTATATTTACTAAAATAATTGCATTTCCATGTTTTGTGTCCTGTGGGAGACCCGATATAGTGAATGCAGGGTCCTGGGTTTAGTAGCACCTTTAACCACTTACCAACCGGAAGGTTTTGCAGCTTTAGGACCAGAGCACTTTTTGCGATTCGGCGCTGCGTCGCTTTGACTGACAATTGCGCGGTCGTGCGACGTTGTACCCAAACAAAATTTGCGCCTTTTTTCCCACAAATAGAGCTTTCTTTTGGTGATATTTGATCGCCTCTGCGTCATTTCTTATCGCCGCTATAAACAAAAGAAGAGCGACCATTTTGCAAAAAAACCCAAATTTCTTACTTTTTGCTAAAATTCAAATCCAAAAAAAAATATAAAAAAAATTTTTTTCACCGTTTTTGGCCGAATTATATAATTCCTCATATTTGCGATAAAAAAAAATTGCAATCGGCGTTTATTGATTGGTTTGCGCAAAAGTGGCCGCGTTTACGGATGGTGAGAATTAATTTCTGGGGTTTTTCTTTTTTTTTTACTAGTAATGGCGGCGATCTGCGATTTTTAGCGGTAATGCGATATTGGGGAGGACATGTCGGAACATTTTGACACTTTTTTGGGACCAATGACATTTATTCAGCGATCAGAAATTTAAATGTCCACTGATTACTGTATAAATGTCATTGGCAGTGAAGGGGTTAACCTGCAGGGGGCGATCTAGGGGTTAATAGTGTTCCCTGGGTGTGTTCTTACTGTGGGGGGGGGTTGGGCTAACATGGGCATGAGAGATCTAACTGATCCCAGTGACAGGGATCAGTAGATCTCTCATGCCCCACTGACAGGGCGGGGAACCGCCGTGTTTACATCGGCGGTTCCCCGTTCGTTCTTTCCCTGTAGCCGCTCATCGCAGCTCGCCGGCGGACATCGGGTCCGCCCGAGCCGCGGGCACACTCCCCAGGAGTGCGGCGGGTGCGCGCTCGCGCCCCCTGGTGGCCAAATGCGAATCGCCGCTTATTTACGGCGATTCGCGCAGGGCTCCCTGACTGCCGCCGTGAAAAGACGGCGCGCGGTCGGGAAGCTGTTAAGGCAGTTCTGAAGGCAAAAGGGGGCCCAACCCGGTACTAGCAAGGAGTACCTAATAATAAAGTGCGTGTGTGTATACACAGTATATATGCATATATTTGATGTTGTCCTTCTTCCTTTTTTTTTTTTCCAAGATTTTAATGTTGGAAATATTTTAGTTATCTAACATTTTGTTTTAAGTACTCAAAGCTAGGAGAGAATATGAATATTGTATTGTATAAGATGCAAATTTGTTGTGTTTGCCCATCCTACTGTAGAGTAAATGTCAGTTAATTTAATAGGAGTCTTACTGTGTGTGTGCCCTAACATAGCTAGGATATACTAAGGCAAGATCGTAATTGCTTCCTTATTTGAAATGTTTCCTCTTGTGTTATGGCTGTTAGAAGCACGGTGCCCCATAAACTGGCTTTATTTTCACTTTACAGAAAGTGGTGGTGATTTACTTGTCTATGCAAATATGTGGTTGGTGTAGGGCTGTGTTGTCGTGTGTGTGTGTGTGTGTGTGTGTGTGTGTGTGTGTGTGTGTGTGTGTGTGTGTGTGTGTGTGTGTGTGTGTGTGTGTGTGTGTGTGTGTGTGTTGTTTTTTTTTTTTTTGTTTTTTTTAGAAAAGTTCTTTGACCACTTCAGCTCCAGAAGGTTTAAACCACCCTACCACCCCCCATGACCAGGTCATTATTTTTTCATCAATTTAGGCCAATCTGTATTCTGCTACATATATTTGGTAATAAAACATCCCAATAAGTGTATATTGATTGGCTTGCACAAAAGTTATAGCATCTACAAATGATGGGATATAGTTATGGAATTTTTATTTATTTTGTTTTACTAGTAATGGTGGCAATCGACAAATTGGACACCAAGTGACACTTTTTTGGGAACCAGTGACACGAATACAGTGATCAGTGCTAAAAATATGCACCGTCCTTGTACTAATGACACTGGTTGGGAAGTGTTTAAAGTGCAAGGGTTTAACACAGAGTGGCCTGAACCTCCTTTTCTAGGGTCCCCAGCAGTGCTCCTGGCTTCCTGTGGAGTCACACGTGCGGGCGTGCACCCATGACCTGCTGCTGTGTCCATTGACACAGCCAGCAGAACTCGGCCCCGCCCCCCGGCTCCTGAGTCATTGGATTTGATTGACAGCAGCGGGAACCAATGGCTGCACTGCTATTGATCTATCCAATGAGGATCCGAGACACCGGTTGGAGCGGGTGGGCTTGTCCCTGGCGTGGGAACGATTGGGCTCAGGTAAGTAAACTGGGGGCGCTGGGGGGTAACTGCAATGGAAAATGTTTTTCACATTCATGCATTAATGTGAAAAATTGTGAGGGTTTACAACCCCTTTAACATCAGGGGCGATCAAAGGGTTAAATGTGTTCTTAAGGAGTGCTTGCTAACTGTGTTGGGGAAGCTTGTTCTGTGGGAAGGCAGAGATCCGTGTTCCTGCTTAGCAGAAATACAGGGTCACTAACTTCCCTACTGACAGAACAGTAATCTAACTTGTTTACATAGGCAGATCACTGGGTGCCGATATACACAGTCCACCGGACCAGCTGTGTCCAGTCACAGCGGGAGTGGGTCGCCAGCGGTGCGCATGCGCACCCCAGACCTGGAAGTGCAGAATTTTGTACAGGAACATGATTCTGCGCAGAGGAGCCACAGCCCGCAGCCTAACCACTTCCCGCCCTCCGTATGCAGAATGACAGCTGGGAAGTGGTTCAGTTATCCTGACTGGGCATCATATGACGTCCAGCAGGATAACAAGCCAGCGAGCGTCCGCGGTGATCGGTGGTGTGCTGTCAGTCTGACACACCACATCATCTATCTTGGTAAATGGCCTCTGATGGAGGCTTTTTGCCACTTGATCAGCTGTGTCCAATCACAGCTGATCACAGTGTAAATAGGAAGAGTAGTCTATCGGTTTTTCCTCTACTCGCATTGCCAGGCGTAAGTATAGGAGAGCCAATCGGCGGCTCTCCTGATGGGGGGTCGGTGCTGATTGATGATCAGTGCAGCCTCCCCGAGGATTCTCACCCAGGATCATCAGGGATGCCCACCCAGGACCACCATCGTATGCCAATCCATGCCCAATAGGGGATGGCACTCAGTGCACCTCAGTGATGCCTGCCAGTGCCTCCTGAACAGTACTGCCTCATCAGTGTCCGTCAGTGCAGCGTCATCAGTGCCCATTAGTGAAGGAGAAAACTCACTTATTTACCAAGATTCGGGACAAACTAACTTTTTTTTTTTTTTTTTTTTTTCAAAAATTGTTTTTATTTATAGCACAAAAAAATAAAAAACCCCAGTGGTGATCAAATACCACCAGAAGAAAGCTCTATTTGTGGGAAAAAAATGATAAAAATTTTGTTTGCAATGTTGCATGACCGCGCAATTGTCATTCAAAATGCAACAGCGCTGAAAGCTGAAAATTGGTCTAGGCAGGAATGGGGGACTGCCCAGTCTCAAGTACCAAAGTGGTTAGTGATTGTAAAGTCTTTGTGTGTGTTGTGTGTGGGTTTTTTTTTTATTTATTTTTTTATATAACATGTTACGTTATACTTGCCTCCTCTGTGCAGTTGGTTTTGCACAGAGCAGGCCGGATCCTCCTCTTCCAGGGTCCTCCTTCGGTGCTCCTGGTCTCTCCCTCCCTAGTCAGTATCCCCACAGCCAGCAGCTTGCTGTGGGGGCACCCAAGCCAAGTCACAGCTCCATGTGTCCATTCAGACATATGCCCCACCCCATCTCTAGTCTGATTGGCTAACTGACTTTGACAGCAGTAGGAGCCAGTGGCGCTGCTGCTGTTTCTCAGCCAATCAGGAGGAGAGTCCTGGACGGCTAAGACACTCGTGGACATCGCTGAAGAGAGAGGGGGGCTCAGGTAAGTAATTAGGGTGTGCTGGGGAGGCTGCTACACATAGAAGGCTTTTTATCTTATTGCATTAATAATGCATTAAGATAAAAAAGCACCTGCTTTTGCAACTCCTTTAAAGTGAACTTCTCAGTCTTCTGAAAATTCAAGAAAGCGCAAAAGCCACAAATTACCAGCTATTACGATGTTTGAATTTTGCCCTTCAGCAAATCCTGTCACTAAATGACTTTGGAAATGAGTAGTGCCCCTGCAGCTAAGGCATACCCACCCATCGCCCCGTTGGATTCTTGGACGTTTTCATTAAATGGTAAGATGCCAAGTGACTAGGACTTTCCGTTTTTGATCTTCCATCAAGGCAAAATTAGCCATTGCTTTGCTATCCTTCACTTGCACCCTTTAAAGGGGTTGTAAAGTCTCCAGATTTTTCATCTTATTGCATTAAGGTGAAAAACCTTTTGTGTAGCATTCTGACCCCCCCCAGAGCCCCCCATTTACTTACCTGAGCCCGATCGTTCCAGCGACGAGAATGAGCCTAGCAACTCCAGCTGGTGTTTCGGGTCCTCGTTGGATAGATTTACAGCAGCAGGAGTCATTGGCTCCCACTGCTGTCAATCAAATCCAGTGACACAGAGCGGGGCTGAGTCCTGCTGTCTGTGTTAAGACACAACAGCAGGACACAGGAGCACGCCTGCACCAGTGCCCCCATGGAAAGCAGCTCTCCATTGGGACACTCGAAGAGGAGGAGCCAGGAGTAACGGCGAGCAACCCCAGAAGAGGGGGATCTTACACAGAGGAGGTAAGTATGACATGTTTGTTTAAAAAAAAAAAAAAAAAAAAGACGAACCTTTAGTATCCCTTTTTGTAATCTAGAACAAGTCTGATGCAAGAACCCCTGTGTGTATTCTGATGTGGAAGCCTCAGAGTTTGTTTTGTTTATTTTATTTTTGGCGCACTGGCGAATAAGTATAGTTAAATGTCCAGAACTTGCTAAATCTGTGAGTAATTTTACTCAACCTCACTTCCCCATGTTCAGGGGAAGTAGTGGCTTCATTCTCTGCTCAATCCTAGGAAGCAGATGAGAGTAGATTTGCTGTGCATCTTGTGCTGTAATAAGGCATTGAAACACTTTTCAGATCTTCACTTCTAAGCCATTCATTTTCCAACTTGAATACACTTTCCAAGAAAGTGCTGATTCCTTTAAGTGCACACTGCCATTTGCTTGAAGCAGGTGAATCTTCTATACTTGATTCCCTCTTGATCAAAAGCCCCCAAAGGACATAAGAGTGTCCCATTTTTAAAAATGTAGCCCCAGAGCAAGTGCACCCATTGGAAGATTTTCCTTGTATTCCTGTTCTGGTGACTACTCAGAATTTTGGATCTTCCCCTGCACTTTTCATTCTTCGTGACAGTGGTCACCCAGAATTAATGCGAAGTGTGAATTTCCCTAACGAGGATTCAGATGGCAATAAAACTGGACAGATGTTACATTTTGACTTTAGATACACTCTTAAATATTCCCCTCTTAAATGCTAGGTTCTGGTATTTTATTAGTCACCCATCCCCTACCTGGGCTGGTTCTTAAAAAAAGAAAAAAAAATGTGGTTAAAAATGCCCATTTTAGGCCTGAAAATTACTTCGTAGTTAATACCCCTTAAAACACATTTCTGAAAGCAGGGATCCTGTAGAATAAAATGGTGGCAGTTGTGTTTTTTTTGCCATATACTTGTACTGCAGCTTTATCAAATGTATATTTTCAGTAAAGTACACTACACTTAATACTTACAATAAAGTAAATATAAACCAAATGGGTCTTTAAATTGCATATGCCCGTGGAACGGTTGAAAACTAGGGTACCCAAAATTGTCTGTAAACGACACTTTGAAAGCCTTTACAGCTCATTGCTTTGGAGCTAACCTGTGAATGACTGTCCTAGAATCATTGCTTTTACCCGGGAGTGCACAGTTGTCACTAATGTGTGGTGCACACATTGTTTAGGGCTGCTCACCTGTTAAATGGACACAAAATAGTGTCTGTACAGCCACTGCATCCCCATTGAGAAGAATAGGCTGTCTGCGTGCAGCTCCAGGGGACTCTAGCCGCATAAACAAGGAGTGTGTTAAAGTCGCCTTGTTATCCAGAGGGCACTATTCTCCAAACAGTACATGACTGGCTCTTGAAATGTGATTAATGCAGCACTTCAGAAGAGGGAAGCGCACTATAGAAAAGAAACCAGGCAGAGAAGGTAGTGAGGTGAATCATTGGGGTTTTTTTTCCCCTCAAGCTACAAAACGACCATGTGTGAATGGGGCCTTAGGGAGGAGGAGTGGAGGACTGAATTGAATGTTCTATCGTGCTTGAGGTGTTAGGGTCTCAGTTCAGATTGCACCAGAGGTCAGGAAAGTGGGGTTTGGTTGTAGTGAATTTCGGCTAACGGTTAGGTGTGAGAAATGGTCAGAGTAGCGGAATACTATCCAGGGATTCCACAACTTGTGAAATTTTTCTAAGGAATCGTTCGCCATGGCAACTATCTCTTCCAAGTGGTAGAGGCTTTCCACTTTGTGTAACCACTCTGTGGTGGTTGGCATGTGGGATAATTTCCAATGTCTGGGGATCAGTAGTTTGACGGCATTTAAGAGATGTCTCATTAAGAAATTCTTGTATCGCTTCATGGAGCGTGTTATAATGTGCAGCAGGCAGCATGGCTGAATTTAATCTGAATTTTGTTTCTGTGATAGTTATCAGGTCTAGAATTTCCTTCCAAAAGGGGGCAGTTTTCTTGCAGTCCCACCAAATGTGCAAAAGTGTCCCTTCAGCTTGCTCACATCTCCAACAGAGCCTGGAAGCAGGAGGGTACCATCCTTGCAGTTTGTCGGGGGTGTTATACCATTGGGCGAGCAATTTGTAGGACATTTCCTGTATCCTGGTGCTTACTGAACATTTTATGTGCGAAAATATTTGCTCTCAGCCATTGGTCCTCTGAGAACTCCATTCGGAGGGCTCTTTCCCACTTTTGTTGATATTTAGGGGGTTCTGAGTTATCCGCATCTCGTAGCCATGCATACATGAGGGAGGTATTTTCTCCACCATATTGCCTGAGAGGCAGGTTGATTCAAATTGGGTCAGTGGTCTATGGATGTTAGTCTTTTCCACCGTGGATAAGTAGCTGCATATTTGGCGGTATGTCCAAAGAGATAGCTTATGTTGTGTCTGTAGCTTTGTGTTGAGGGTGTCGTGCGGCAGTAACTTAGCTACCTGTCTACAGTGAGTTGAGTTGTCAGTAGAGGTAGGTTCTCCCACATCGGTGGGATTTGTCGCATGTCAAGACCTGGGGGGAAGGCAGGATTAGATGCCATGGGTGTTAAAGGGCTTGGGGTTGAGGAAATGTTCAGCTCTTTGACTGTGTTCTGGAAAATTTCTAGTGTTACTCCCCATATGGGGTCTTGCTGGGACTCATGTGGGAGTGTTCCTCGTGGTACCCATGGTAAGACTTTTAGGCCTCATACACACGGGCGTTTTATAATAAATAAGCAAAACGCCAGGTCCGACGTTTTTTTAAAAATCTGCGTTTTTTGCGGCGTTTTGCATCAGCGTTAGCGAGCGTTAGTGAGCGTCGGCGTCAATAGGCGTTTTTTTAAAAAAAAAATCAGTCCTCTGCTATTTTTCAACCTAAAAACGCCGGCGTCAAACGCTTGTTAACGCCGGTATGGCGTTAGCGGGCGTTGGCAAGCGTTTAGCCGTCAAAAAACGCCAAAACGCTACAGCTACAGAACGCGATGGTCCCGCGTTCTAAAAACAGCTCACTAACGCCGACGCCCTCTACTGCTCACGAACGCCGGCGTTTTTAGAAGGCCATTGAATAACATGGAGAGCTGCAAAAAACGCCTACAAACGCCGGCGTGCAAAACGCCCGTGTGTATGAGGCCTTAATGGGAAAGGCGATATGTCGTTTTCTAATCTGACCCAGTCTGTTATTTCTGTGACAGTGCCAATCCACAATCCTTGCCAGGTGTGTGGCCCTTTGGTAGAGCTTAAAGTTGGGATGTCCGATTCCCCCATTTACCTTCGATTTGGAAAGTGTTTGGAGCAGGGTGGATTTGATTTAAATCACCATTTAAATCCTGATTTAAAGCACTAGTAAAAAGGCTTGATTTAAATCATAATTTTTAAAGGGCAACTGACGTCTCTGTTCCGCAGTGCCTCCTCTGACCCGCTGTTGACTCACCAACCGTCCCATTGACTTTAATGGGACAGCTAGTGATGCGGCAGTGACACAACAAGGTGAGGGATGTGGCGGGAGCAGGGGAGTGGATGCCCACTAACAGGCACTGCCATGATGGATCTGAAATGACAGGTGCTCTTTAAACGTAAGGACTCATTCTTAGTTAGATTCTTTAATATTTGCAAACAAAATTTAAGGTTTCCTATTTAGAATAATAAGCTGTCAGGTTAGTAATACAGCGATATCCGAACCGATTCAATCATACAGTTCGTAGTGTACATAGATTTGCAAAATAATGGGATAATGGAATATTCCTGAACTTTGTTTTATCTCAAGGATACTGTGAAATTGTGTGAATGCATCAATGCAGTGTGTGTGTTATCTCAGCTTGCAGAGCTTGGATTTATTGAATGAGTTTACCAAAAATGTAAATATTGCAGAATATACATCCTCATGCTACATAACTAAGCTCCATTTCATGCTGAATAAATTATTAATGTATCTTAAATAGAAAACTATATTTAGATAGATTTTTACTTCAAAAGCATTTTATTAAAATTCCATAAAAATAAAATCGATTTAAATCGAAAAAATCTGATTTTTTTTTTTTTTATCGATTTTTATCCACCCTGGTTTGGAGGCTTATGCGAGGTCTGCCAGTTGACCACAGAAAATTGCACATGATGAGATTTAATTGGCTGAAGAAAGTATAGGGGAGTTTTGAAAGGGCGGGGTGTCTAGCGTTTTAAATCTAATTGTACATCGGTTAGAAGTGTTTTAAAATTTATGTTGTAGATGCTGGCAATGGAGGCGGTTAGTTGAATTCCCAAATATTGTAGGGCAAATGCTTTACATTTAAAGGCGCAATTGGCACTGGTTCGGTTTAAGGACTCAGAAGAAAGATTAAGGTTAAGGGCCTCTGATTTGTCGTAGTTAATCTTCATGTTAGAAATCTAGCCGAAGAGAGGGAAATCCTGGACTAAATTAGGTATAGAGATGTGGGTTGGTGTGGAAGAAGAGTAAATCGGCATATGCCGCTATTTTATAGGTTTTTGACTTTATAGCAAATCCTGATATGTTTTGGTTATTGTTCACCATTCGGATGAAGGGTTCTAAAGTTAAAATAAAAAGTAGTGGCGAAAAGGGGCATCCCTGCCTTGTGCCATTGTGAATATGCACTGGGTCTGATAGTGTTCCGTTGATCTTAAGTCTAGCTTGTGGCTTCTGATACAGGGTCAAAATCCACATTTAACATATGGGGATGCAAACCTATGTGGGCATAAGTTTCTAGCAGGAAGTCCCATGTAACTCTGTCGAAGGCCTTCTCCGCATCCGTAGATAGAAGGCCTTCGGAGTCTCCTCTTTGGGCGCTGTAGATTAAATGTAGTGCTTTTGTGACATTTATCTTGGGGTTCGCGCCTAGGCATGAACCCGGCTTGCTCTGGTCCTATGAGTTTATGTAGGAAGTCTCTTAGGCGATTTGCCAATATCTTCGCCAAGATCTTTAGGTCGATGTTGAGTAGAGATATGTGCCTGAAATTAGAGCATTCTGTGTGGTCTTTGCCCGGTTTCAGAATTAAGGTGATATGTGCTAGGGTGAAGGACTCAGGGAAGTTTTGATTTTTTTTTTTTTTTTCAGGTGATTGAGGGTCTGTAATAGTGGCGTCTGTAGTAGGTCACTGAATGCTTTGTAATAATGCGCTGTGAAGCCACCTGGGCCTGGGCTTTTGCCTGGTTTGAGACTTAATTGCCAGAGAGAGTTAGTCTGCACTGATGGGGCTTTCTGGCGATTTTCGCTTCTTCTGGCGTTCAAAGTGGGCATACCGCTTTCTATGAGATATTTTTGGATTAACTGAGTTCTGTGTTCAGTGGCACCTTGTGGTTTGCTGGTGGGTGGGAGGTTATATAGATTTGCCTAATATTTTTGGAAGGCCATGGCATTTTGATCTGTCCGGCATACTAAGTTTCCTTTCTCATTTTTGATTGGTAAGATTGTGTTGGCTTGTGTCAACGTTTTCAGTGCCCTTGCCAGGAATCTGCCTCCTTTATTTCCATGTTCATAATAAAAGCCTTTTTTTAAGGAAAATAATTATTTTTGCCTTTTAGGTTTAGTAGCGTGTTAAGAAGTTCTCTTGTGTGTGTGCGAGTTCTTTGGCCACTACTTCTGCATGGGATTGTTTGTGTTGGGTTTCTAGAGCCTCGATCTTCTGGGCAAGTGTTGTGAGAGCTTTGTTGTGTTGCCTTTTTTTTTTTTTATGAGCGCCTAAGCGGATGAATTCCCCTCTCAGAATCGGAACACATTTGTGCGCTTCCCATAATGAAATTGGTGATATCTCTTCCTAGGTATTTAGATCAAAGTACATTTTTATAGCGGTGGGTACTTGTTTGGAGGAATCTGGGTCAGTCAGAAGAGCAGGGTTAAGCCTCCAGTTGAACGGGCTCAGTGGCCTGTTTAGTACGTTCAGCGTTAACGAAATAGGGGAGTGATCTGAGAATGTATGGATTCCAATTTCCGCGGATAGCATAGTGGGGAGGTCCCTTTGGGTGATGGAGATGTAGTCAATTCGGGAATTTTTTTTGTGAATGGTGAAGTAATAGGTGTAGTCCCTGCACTTCGGATGTGCCAACCCCCACGTGTCCATCAATGTGAGGGAACCTAGTTGACCCTTGATTCATTTTAGGATCCTGTAGGTTAGGTTTGATTTGGCATTAGATGTGTCCATCAATGGATTGATTGGGACATTAAAGTCCCCACCCAACAAGATGCATACTTTGGCAAAGCTCTTTAGTTCTTCAATAAACTGGCGACAAAATGTTAAGTGTCTGGAGTTGGGGAAGTAGACGTGGGCTAATGTCAATTGTTTGTTCCTCCATGTCCCAAGAAGGAAGAGGAGGAATCTCCCTTGAGGGTCAATGTGTTGTTGTCGGAGTTCAAATTCCGCATGCTTATGTATCAATATTGATACTCCCTTGGCTTTTATGTAGGGGGCTTGTGGCGTGGTACACCTTCGGGTAGTGTTTATCTTTATAGTGTTGGGATGGAGCCTGTCTTGAAATGTTTCTTGCAACATCGCAAAAGATGACTTGGTCTTTTTTAATTCGTTTAGTAGGAGTGTTCTTTTCTCTGGTTTATTAAGTCCCCTTGCGTTGTGGGAGATTAGGGTACAGTTTTTGCCAAGTGCTGAGTAAGCCATCCATTGTGTAGCGTATGCGGGGCTTTTGAATGGGGTCTCGAAGTTCTGGTGTCAGATGGCTCTTTAATGTAAGTCCTTGTGAAGGTCGTCTTGGATTTTAGGGGGATATGGGCTGTTAGGTGGTTGGTGTAGGCGCTGTTGAATAAAGGTTGTTTGGAACAGTCAGAGTATGGCGGTAACTGAATATTTGAGGTGGAGTAACCGTTTAGATTAAAGCGGGTAAGGGGTGTAGGTAGGGTCTGGGGATGTCCTGTTGGGCTCCAGGAGGGAGCCCTATGGCCGTTGAGTTGTGGTTGATTTTTATTTCACCGAATCCATTGACCATTATGGAAACCTAAATATATACTTGTAGGGTATATAAACACGTGTCACATGCTCTATTGGATATAGTGTTACTGCTATAAGGATGTGTAGGTGGGATTGAAGCTTGGTAGTTTGTGGCTGGCACATAAGTGTGTGCCCCGCCAATCAGAGATGCTATTGTCATTGAGATCGATCCATGTGATCTGGGTTCAGTTTGTTAAATGAACCGATTATCTTAGCGAGCTGATTTGGCTAGCTTGAGGAGGACATCGTTGTTATATTTGTTAACCTTGTAGAAAATTATACTTCTATGTGTATTTTTCGCACAGTTAGTGACCCATATGTAGAGTGAGATAGTATGTTCAACAGACCTTAAATTCAATCAACATTAAATTCTTACGAAAACTCTAGACCATAGGTAAGTAGTACATTATACCAGGTCCTCCTAGCATGAGGTTCAAACCTTCAAAATTCAGTTCAGACTACAATTAATCATAACTATAACTATAACTACCTCTGCTGCCCTGGTTTGCAGATAGTCATATTGTTGCAGCCTAATCTTTGTGTTCATTTAAAAAGTGAAAACAAACTAAGAGTGGTTCCCATGTGAATGGGGGGCTAGGACTGAGGAATCCTATGAGGCCTAAGGTTGTCTTGTAATAATGCATTAGGAGGGTTGTAAGGGCGCCAAAGGTTGGGGCTTCCTTGTGCATGTTGTCTCCTATCTGTCAGATTAATTTGATTGTGAAGTATGCGTATCTCTTAAGGGAGACAGACATATCTCTGGGTCTGGTTGCATAATCTTGTTCATTCCAGATAGTGTTAAGTATAGGTAAGAGGAACTAAGTTCCATGTTATTCTGCCTGAACCCTTATTGTCAGGAGTTTGAGGTGGTGGTTTTTTGAGGTGAGTTGTAGCCTATGTCTATGGTGCCCCTGTCTAGCTAACAATCCTTTTGATTTATAAGGCTGGTTGTGTATGCTGCCTCTGATGGAGAAAGGTCTGAGAAAGGGTCAGTCGAGATTTTTAGCTACGCTACATGAAATAGCATCCTATGGCAATCGTTTGGTAGCGCATTGTAGGTGGGAAGGCCTATGCTGCACAGGCTATTTGGTCTGACCTGACCACCCTAGATTGGATATGACATGTATTCTATTCTATTGACGAGCAGAGCCTTCAGGCGCCGGAAGGGTCAGGGTAGTTTAGTACAGTTGAGTAACCTGCCAGTTCAGATATAAACAAGACTTGTATTGGCAATAACCTGTTCGCGTTCTGTAGTGGGACAGGGAGTGATCTGCGGTGTCCAAATCGCTCAAGCGCGGTGTGGCTTTTATTGTGTCTCGAGGAATTCTGTATTCAATTCCCAATTCCACCCCTATTTAGTGTGCAAGTGAGTGAACAAGATTGTGAATGAGTGGGTGGTTTCAATGTGGTGTGTCCCTCCCTGTGTCCAAGTATCAGTGATAGTAGGGGAGACTTTGCAGATCACCCCCTTCCGTGAGTCAACCATGACTAGAGGACAATCATCTTACGAGGCATCAAAGATGTAGGATTTTACATTCCTCTTCAGTCTTTCTTGCTATTGTATAGTTCAACTCTTTAGGAGAGTCACCAATGAGGCCCCTTGGCTGCTAAGATCTGTATTTGGTGATGCAACGGGAGTTTATCTTATATGTACAGATTCCCAACTTGTGGGGACAGGGACATTGCAATGGAGAAAGTTCAGACCAAAGTTCCACATAGGATGCTTCTATCGTGCTCCTAAACCCGAGCGGTCGACCGGGTATTGGGTGTACAGGCAGGAACTGTCTATAGGGATGCGGGAAAGATTCCACCCAGTGGGTAGGATGTAGGCTCTCTATGGATAGTCAGAGTACTATGCAACAATAGTCAGGGCAGAGATTTTTTCGGGGTAAAAACAAGAAGTGAAAAGATCAACAGCAAGAACTTATCTGAACCGTAGATTCTGTAACATGTAGTCAGCGGTCTCGGCGTGCTCTGCGTGTTTGGAGTTGTTTGGTGGGGCTGGTACCGGGTAGCTGACCATGCAGGAGATTTGAGGCCCTATCTTCAGAGGGTGATCTTTGCCGTCGGTACCGAAGCTCCTGCACTTCCATTGGTTCGTGTCCTTGTTTTGTAGAATTCATTGAAGGTGGTCAAAATTCGGCGTACCATTCCAGGACTTTGGTCAGTGGGAATATCCATAGTTTTGCATAAGTGGCGGAGGTCTTCTGGGACTTTAAGCAGGGCTGTGCGGCCCTGTGTTGATGCTGATAGGCAGAAGGGAAACTTCCATCTGTAGTTGATCCCATTTGTACAAAGTACTTTCAGCAAAGGACGCAGCTCCCTGCGTCTTTGTAGTGTGATGTTGGAGAGATCCTGGAATAAGTGGACTTCTGTTCCTTGAAGGGTAAGCCAGATCTTGTTGCGTGCTTTTCTCAGGATCTCTTCCTTTAGCTGGAAGAATAATGCAACAGACTACATCTCTGGGGGGGGTCTGTTTCTTTACCTCTTGGCCTCATGGTGTATTGGCTCCATCCCAATTGGTGTAGTGGAGGGTCTGTCCAGTAGAGTTTTAAAGAAATCAGTCACGGTATGTTGTGGAGTTGGTCAGTCTCTATAGACTCCGGTATGCCTCTCACTCTCAGGTTATGGCGCCTGCCACGGTTGCCCAGGTCTTCCATGTGGCGGTTAAAGTCACGTAGCTGGAGGGAGTGTGTCAATAACCTGATGTACTCGTATTGCAGTTGTATGTTGGCCTGCCGTTTTCTCCACCTCCATTACTCTACCTGTGGGTTTTTTTTTTTTGTTTTTTTTTTTTGGTATGTCGATTCGCAGGTCTGCGATTGCAGCAGTCATTGCTGCCTTCAGGGTCTCTTTTAATATCTGTTGCGACCGCTCTAAGGTCAGTTCGAGTGGGTTGCTGGTATGGTGTCAGAGTGATGCCATCTCCCGGAGGAGGGATCAGTGCTGTGCTGTGTCGGATCACTGTGTTGTTGCGGTCTGTGTGCCGGTACCATATTGCCAGCTTGTGACCTGAACATATCTGGTATGGTCTGGTTCAAGTTGCTGGCAGCATCACAGGGTGAATGGGACCGTGAGGTAGAGGAGCTGTGGGAAGACGTCCCCATGCCGTTTAGTCAGATCGTTGGGGGTGTTGATCTCCATGAAGGAGGTCTCTGATGGCAGGGACTCTCAGTTTAGGCAGCCATCATGTTCTTAGGGCCCTTCTAGTGGGGGCCAAATGTGGATATAGAACTGCTCTGGGGGTTGCGCACTCCCCCCTCCCTTGCTATGGGTTATCTTTTTAGGATAATGACAGAGGGTAAAGGGTGGGACCAGTTTGTAATAGTTCAGTAATAGGGATTTTGGCTGTGCGCTTTGAGGTAGGCATTCTGTGGGGATACACAGGTCAGGCACTCTGTTGCCAGTGGGTTTCAGGTGCACAGTGAGTAAAGTGGTCACTGTATGGCATACTCACCGAGCTGCGGCCTACAGGTTGCAGTAGGCTGTGAGGTGATGGCGGTCCTTAGGGCTGTGGATCCCTGTGCCCCTAGTCTTCCTTGTCCCACCGGGTCTGCAGGGGTGCAGGAGTGGTGGGCGGTGTTGAAGTATGGCGCTGATGCAGCTGCACTCCCGCCTAGGGTGTGGGAGATCCGCCCTGGAGGGCAAGATGGTGGCGGATCGCGGTAGTGTCGATGGCCGTGACTTTCACCGGTCTCCGGATTCGGAAGAGTCCAGTTCCGCTGGAGCACTGGGTGGTCGGTCTGATCCCGCTTGGTATGTGGGGCTGACAGGGGCCCAATTGGAGATGAGCCAAATGAAGCCGCAGTACCCGTTCGACCGGCAGCGGATCGTAGACTAGGCCTCAGGTGCGTGACGTGCCCGTTAGTGCTGGCCGGGCTGGCAATAGCCACCTGGGGGGGTGCACGCACTCTTTAGAGGAATCGGCAGCGAAGGTTGGCTCACAGGGAGTCGAATGTCTGTGGATTCGGGATGGCCGGAGCTCTGCACCAAGACATCCGTCGCTGCCCACTAGAGCTGCACGATTCTGGCCAAAAGGAGAATCACTATTTTTTTTGCTTAGAATAAAGATCACGATTCTCGTGGCGTAACATCTTGCATATACAAAAAAATTGGGCTAACTGCACTGTTTAGTTTTTTTTTTTTGAAAGTGTCATTTTTCAAAAAAAATTGCATTTGAAAGACCGCTGCGCAAATACCGTGTGACAGAATATAAATTGGTATCCAAATCGGAGGGAAGTGTGTTCAATAGGAGTCTATGAAGGTATAGATCAGAAAAATATGTGGTGTAGATATAACAAAAGTGTAAAAAATGATCTCATACCCAAAGTATCAATGTCCACATAATTCAGTTCTCCAGCAATTGCACTTGTGTCTGTTGCCCTGCCCTACGGTTTTGATGAGTTTGCGGATATTATACTCCTATATCAAGACTTGGGCTGGAGTCTACATCTAATGCTAAGAAAAGTTCCTTTTGTGTTTTCTCCCAGAAAATGGATTCCCAAAATATGTCAAACCCATGTGAGAGTCTTTCCTACAATTAGTGCATACCACTACTTCTGAAAATTTGGGACGTCTGTTTGCCTTTGACCCCTGCATCCAAAATGCTTTTCATTTAGGTGGTTGCAAAGATGTTGTATTCAGGGGTTTCTAGCTGGAAGTTTGTGGGTTTGTTTTCCATTCTTTGTCTCCACCTTGGCTTATGTTTTCAATCTATCCAACGTCTCCAATATCTAACAGACCTCAACACTGCCTTGGCTCAACTCCTCTCATAGGAAGTCACTGTCATTTTTCTACAGAAAGAAAGTTTTCTCCTAAAACATGTTCACCGCTCTCAAAGCAAGCATGGCATACACACCATTCTGAAACTAAGCTCTGGGTCTCTTCATTCCCATGCACAAATTCTATGTTGAATCTACCATATCTGTCATGTCATCCCTCCAGCCAGGGAATTTTCAGACCACTGTGGACATAAAGGATACCTACATGCTTATCTCCATATTTCCAGCACAACAATGCCTGCTAATTTGTTTTGCTGTGGGGAAGCAGCACTTCCAGTTTGTTGCCCTTCCCCATTGCCTCTCCACTGCATCTCAATTATTTAGGTGATGGCCTCATGTTTGCACTGCTTTGTTCACAGGGAATCCCCGTTTTGGCATATCTGGGTTACCTCTTGCTGAGAAATCCTTTCGGACAAGGTCCAAAAGACTGTTTGGATTCTTCAGTTGAATGCTGAGCCTCCAGAAGTCAGCACCTGAACATATTCATTACAAGGTCTTTCCCTCGGCTATTGCTCAGTCCAGGAGTTTACTTCCACAAGCCAAACTCCTGATCTTCTATCTGGTCTGGGTTACTGTTTGGCCTTCAGTATTCTCAAGAGTCAGATCTCAGGTCTAGCGATTTTATTTTTTAAAGAATTCTTACCTTTCATTTCCTATTGAAAGCTTTTGTACAAGGTGTGTTTCTCGTGTATTTTCCCCTGTGTGTCCACCAGTGCCATTGGTATCTTAATCTGATTCTGTTCTTCAAAACTGCCTTGCAAAAATATCAGTGATATTTCTCTGTCCACATTCAACCACAAGGTGACCTTCCTTATTGCCATCACCTCTGCAAGGCCAGTTATTGGCTTTCTTGCTGAACACTTTGTTTAGGAAAAGAAAAAAAAATGACAAAGCTGTAAAGAGTCCTAAGGGACTCCTGCTCCTCCCCCCTTTTTTTTTTTTTTTCCTAAGGTGTCCTCAGGCTGACCATTTCTCCATTTCTTGGTGACTTAACTCCTCATTCAAGCCTTCGGATTTAAAGTGGTTGTAAACCCTTACCTGTACTCTGTGAAGCAACCTGCCTCAGGTGATGCACAGAAATGAAACAATATGAATAACTGAACAAAACAGGATTTTGGACTTCCTGTAAAATCTTTTTTCCCAGAGTTCATTAAAGGACACAGGTCCCGCCCCTTCTTTCTAATCACGCTTAGTACTGCTTTTGTACAACACTGAATTACGGTAATGGGAGGAGTTATATTGGTTTACTAACAGCTTTATTTGGCAGTTTACAATGGTCTGCAGGCAGTAGTGTATTGAATAATGTCCGAATTACTTCTAACCTGTGGCTCTGAAATCTTGAGAAAAGGATTTTACAGTAGATCAAAATTCCTGCTCACCTTCCATGTAATGCACGTTTCTAGTCCAGCTTGAGTGGCAGCCTCCATAGATACTGTGGAGGAGTGTTGCCACCCAGGCAAAGGAAATTTGCTATTTACTCTTTAAAGTGTGTGTTGCATGACATGTTACATGTACATCTCCTCCATATTTTTGTCTGTGCCCAATAGATGGCTTAACTCTCCCTTGCAAGGTCCTAAAATGCACACCCATTTTAGATGAACTAACATGCCTGGAGACACCTAGGTTGAAGTAACTGACTCCTATAATTTTTGGTCCTATTTACAAAGTTGATCACTATTACACCTGGTTCACATCTGTGTAGGTGGTGCTGCTGCGGGACCCTTCACACAAATACCAGCAGCCGCAATCACCCACACAGAGAAATGCGGGACCCGAAGGTGGGTGGCATTAATCCTAATGGCACACTGCCCGCACTGTAAATCGCAACTGTACTGGGAACCGATGTTCCCGTGCGAGCGGCGATTTTAAAATTGGTGCAGGGACATCTTTCCTGCGTGTTGCAGGGCACGGCAGCCCGTTCAAATGGATGGGCTCTCTTGCACATGCACACCTTAGCTGCACAGGTGTGAACCTAGCCTTACTGTTCTATTGCATCTTATAAGAAGGCTGCCATGAACTTTGTGTCTTCTGTGTTTATTTGTTTTATTATTGCATTTTTTTAATCTGACTTTTTTTTTTTCTCTTGTGTAGCTGTGACCGAGAGGTTGTTTGCCTGTGATCCGACCAACCGTTCCATCACCTCCTGTGCCTTCAACGCCACTGCTGTCTTCTGCTGTTGCAGCCCACTGATCTCACAAGGAAATGGCCGGTCGAGGCGGAAATGCTCGACCAAACGGGCCGGCTGCCGGCAACAAAATCTGCCAATTCAAATTGGTCTTATTAGGGGAGTCTGCAGTAGGGAAATCTAGTCTTGTTTTGCGTTTTGTCAAGGGTCAGTTCCACGAGTACCAAGAAAGCACAATTGGAGGTAAGTTAAATATCACTGACGTAAAAAAAAGCCTAGCTGGGTTAATGGGTCTGGTCACAGCACACGTACTTTGAACTAAAGCCAAGGTGTGGTGCAGGAGCAGATCAACACTGCTCTCATCACTTTCTGTTTCCATTATGTGTTTGTCGACCTTATTGACTTGTGTGAGAATATACGTCAGAGTTTGCATTTTTTTTTTTTGTCTGTATTGTAAGAACAAACAATGGCTTTTGTTTAATGGACTGATGGATTTCAGTTTATAATCAAATGTTCCTTGTGCAAAAAAGTAAGTTTGTATCAAATGCTGATGCGTTTATACAGCTATACCAGTTTGTCAGAACAATGCCAACTAAAATTCGGCTACACTCAACAGAACTGAATAAAGTAGAACTAAAGACAAAACCTTTGGGTACTGTTGATGTCTAATTGTGCAGATGATGTGCTGGAGATGGGTTAGATGGCATTTAGCATATATGTATTTTCTTTCCTTTGCAAATATACTTTTCTGTGCAAGTTGATTTTGTACCGCTTTGTCATGGATACCAAACTGTTTATCTCTAATAAACGTTTTTCTGATTTAAAAGAAAAAAAAAATCAAAACTTTTTTTTTCCATTTTGCATAGAGTAATGGAGGGTTATAACCCTGATCAGATTTGTTTGTTTTTTGCCATCTGTATCTTAATCTTATTGGGGAGATTTCCATTCACTTTCTGTCTCGTAACCAAAAAAGAAATAATTGGTGATTCTAGGGTCAGCAGATCTTGGTGTCCCAATTGGAAGATTTCCCCTCTCTTCTTCTAGGGACTCCAAAAATTTGCAATGTTCTTTTGCTTTCACTTTTATAATGTTAGAGGACACGTAGAAAGGGTGAGGGCACAGACCGTAATAAAAACCTGACTTTTAATCCCTCTCCACTCTATCCAAAAGCAAACAAGTTACTCCTTTAGTTCTCTTTTAACTGAAGTAATATGCCTCCAAAAATGTAATCCATTAATTTCTCTACACCAGTCATCCCCACTCTCCTTTTGTTAATCTGGTGATCCTAGAAGGCACCTGCTTGTGATGCTGAAAAACCTGCTGCATGTGTATTCCTGTCTCTTGACTACAGAAAGCCTGATGCTAAAATTATTTCTACAGCCACTGGACAGATACAAACCTGCCTTGACAGTTTTTAAATGGGATTGGTGCTTCAGGAAGCCGAGAGAGAGAGGGGAAGTTGCATAGCTCATGTTTCAGAAAGTACAATTGGTACTGTCCCTGAATCAGCAGTGTGTACTTGTGCATGTAAGGGACTACTTGGAGCTCAGAGTCTGCCGAATGGTATTGGTTGTGCACTGTTTGTTTTCTTTCACTTGTTGCCAGAAATTGAGCTTTACTTGAATAGGGTTGTAAACCCTGCAGGTTTTTCACCTTAAAGAGGAAGTAAACCCAGATTGGGTTTACTTCCTCTATATTCCCCTGTAAAATAGAAGCATAATGGGCTACTATGCATCGCATTATGTGCCACTTACCTGGAAACGAAGCCTGCGGCTTCCAGCGATATCCCCGCTCCAGGCCGCATCCATCTTCTGCCCCTCTTCCTTCCGGGGCCGCGACTCGGGCTCTGTGACTGGCCAGAGTCGCGTGACGTCACTCCTGCGCATGCGTGCGGGAGCCGCCAGTCACAGCACCGGGTCAGTGGAGAAACCGCACGGAGGCCGCTTCTTCACTGCACGTGTGCTGACATGACGTCGGCACATGCAAAACACTGTATATCTCCTGAACCATAAAGGTTTGGGAAATATGCAGTGCACCTACAGGTAAGCCTTATTCTAGTGGTTGTCACAGGTTGACAACCACTTTAATGCATTCTATGCAATAAGGACTTTTTGTGATGCAGCTGTCCCCCAGAGCCGCCCTTTTACTTACCTGAACCCGTTCGTTCCAGCAACAAGCACAGCAGCTCCTAGCGAGATGGGAGTCGGGGGGTGGGACCGAGTCTGGCCGTCTGTTGATGGACGCAGCAGCAGGACTCGGCAGCACGGGTGCCCCCATGGAAAGCACCTCTCCGTGGGGGCACTCACAGCCAAGAGCGCTGCCGGAGGACCTCAGAAAAGGAGGATCGAGGTCGCTCTGTGCAAAACCCTTGCATAGAGCAGGTAAGTATAGCATGTTTATGTAAAAAAAAAAAAAACCCTTGTACAATCACTTTTTAATTTTATATAGAGCAAAGCAAGATGTGGGATTTCTGCACAAAAATTGTTCAAAAAAGAATAATTACAAAAGATCCATAATGCACAGATGGAGCAGTTTCAGGCTGTAGAGATGGCACTCTTCTTCAACCAAAGCACATATAGAAATACAAAAGTATAAGTGTTGAAATATATTGCCATTCATTCACATGCAAATTAGAAAAACAGAACCCTCAAATTGGACTTCACAGGAAAAAGGAGTACAAGACAGTATAAAATTACATTGTTACAATAATTTTAAGAGATCAGGGTTGCCTGAGGGCCGGCGGGAGGAGTGGGCTGCACATCTATAGATCCTGCATATGCATTTGCAGTACTCCTTATACAATCCTTTTCCCCTCCCCTGTGGACGGATTGCTTATACAGTTCAACTATTGTATACATGGTCTTTCTGACCATTTGACAAAATGTACTTGGTACTGCACGTACACAGGCACCTGCTCCCCTTTTATTTCAACTGTATTTACATATCCAGCAGCAGGGTCTGATCTGCACAGTCAGGTAGTCCCCCTGTTGTTGGGCGCTCTGAAGGCTGGTCGCCCCTTGCTCCCTTTTAGTGGAATACTTGGGACCGGCCGTTGCTCTCCGCCTCTGTGGATGACCTGAAGCCAGTTGCAGCAGCATCCTTTCTTACTGCTTTTAACATGCACTAGCCCTATATGAGAACCTGTGTCTATGCTATACATTTTTTGAACGATATTAATGAGTAATATTACCACTTTCCCCTGATGAAGAACAACGCACAACCTTGAAACGCGTTTGGTAGCACTCTTTCTCTTTTGTTCGTCGACAGGGACAGCGACTCTTAGGACTAAGTGGGTTATACTGCCCTCTTGAGAAGTTTACTAGGCAGAACAGGCAGTTCTAACAGCAAAAAGAACAGTAACAGACACAGCCCCTCCCAGGGGGCAGTCCCCACTGGCAGAAAACCCCACACCCAGCTCTGCTAGCTCAGTTTTTTTTCTGCCTAGTGCAAGGAGTAGACCTGGCTCCCTGTTGGGATCTGTAGTACTTCTCTGGGTCCACTTCGGCTGTCCTGGAGGACAGCCTAACAGATGAAGACTGCAATCAAGACACCCGACTGTATGGGTAAGTACGCCCCCCCTCTCCCACTAGGATCTGGGGGAAGCAGGTGGGTTTCCCCCCTGGGGTGTTAGGCTGGCGGGTTGGTCCCCCCTCCGGTGCTGCGCTGTCGCTGTGC
Organism: Glandirana rugosa; assembly: GCA_018402905.1. Taxonomy (NCBI): domain Eukaryota; kingdom Metazoa; phylum Chordata; class Amphibia; order Anura; family Ranidae; genus Glandirana; species Glandirana rugosa. The sequence goes on from BLSH010499426.1 coordinate 1,326,377, forward strand.
CCTTCCCCTGGGCTCCCAGGGCGGTGTCCAGGGCCTTAGCTGTCCCCCCTCCTCCTTGCCTCGTGCTGCTGGGCGATTTGGGTGGTCGGAGATCGATCGGCGGCCATTTTCCTGTGGTCCAGCCGCCATTTTGTTGTGGCCGGCCGCATCGTTCGTCTTCTGGGATGCCTGGTAGCCATTTTGGTGTAGCCACGGCGGTCCTGACTGGGGGTTTGGCCTCTAGTGTGCCGCGGCAGCCATTTTCTTATGGTCTATGCACGTGTGCCGACCTGTGAGTGTGGGGGGCGGTCACTGTGGATTCTGGCTCCATTTTACCCCCCACACAGCACGGAGAGCTCTACTGTGGGACAGCAGCAGAAGCAGAGGCAAGTGTGGAGGACAGACGGGCAAGGCAGGCACGGTTCCTCTCCTGGACAGTTGAGCAGGCAGGTGGTGAGTCCCTCAGGGGTTACCCTCCTGTAATAAGTCCTGCGCAGCGTTTTGGGGTGGGGGTGCCTGGTCTCCTGGTACCTAGACCTCAGTTAGGTGGCGTGTTACCAGGGTGGGTGTTGCAATGGCAGCCGATGCGGGTGCTTCCCCACCAGACCTCTGTGGTTGCAGCCAGCGCCTCAGGGACTGTGATCCCTATTGACGCTCTGTCGGCAGTCCTGGAGTCCTTCGTCTCCCGGATAGAGACAGCATGTGGGCGTAAGGTGGCGAAAAAGCGGCCCCTACCTCCCCCTCTTCTGGTGAGGACTCCGACCCTGACGGAGGCTCCACCATGACAGGGACCCCCCTTGAGCTGTCGGATGGCTAGGCCCCGGATTCTACTAATAGGAGGAATCTGTGGCGGCCACTGCTGCGCATGAGAAGGCACTAGTCAGTGCCTTGATCACAGCGGTGCGTGAAACCCTGAAGTTGGATGATACAGGAGGTCCCCTTCGGGTCGCATAAACCGGCCCGCGGGGCTAAGGTTTTCCTTTGTGTCTTACCTGGATAAATTTGTTTAGAGACTGGGAATGGCCTCAGAGCTCCCTTCCCATGCCCAAACGTTTCTCAGTGTATCCCTTCGAGGACAGCCTGTTAATAAAGTGGGCATCACCCCCCGTGGTTGATTCCCAGCCATGTCCCCCCCCGTGTCTCGCCTTAGCAAGGCGACCCCGATCCCAGTGGACAGGGAGGCTGAGACCATGGTCAGATCCATGTTGGTTCTGGCAGGGTCGGCCATGCGGCCTGTTGTGGCCTCTGCTCTGGTGCCACAGACGCAATGAGCCATGCTAAGGTTCCCCCTGCTTGTGTGGAACTTGCTGCACAGCTTGTCCAGGGGCTTAAGTATCTGTGTGATGCAGCCCTGGATACGGCCCCCCTGATCTCCAAATTGTCTGTGTCTTCGGTGTTGGTCAGACGTTTGCTCTAGCTGAAATGTTGGTCGGAGGACCAAACATCTAAGAAGGCCCTGACGGACTTGCCTTTTCAGGGTGGGCGGCTCTTTGGAGCCTCCTTGGATGAGATTATTAAGGATCTCGCAGGAGGGAAAAGCACCTTTCTCCCGGAGACAAGGAAGAGTATGCAGTCCCAACGCAAACCGGCTCCCTCCTTTACAGCCCACAAGTGGCTTCTTCGTCCCTCCCACTCCTCGGACAAGGGCTCGAAGCCCACCAAGGCCCCCCGCGGGTGGACAGAAGCGTCCCTGGCAGCGTAAGCGCAGCAAGCTGGAGGACAAGTCTGGTGTGGGGACGTCTCCTGGGGTTTGCGGACCGGTGGACTTCCCGCATTTCGGGTGCATGCAGTGATCTCATCAGGGTACAGAATAGAATTTCGTTCCCGTCCTCCGGACAGTTTCTTCGCCTCCAACTTGCAACTGCCCGCTGTCAGGCTGCAGGCCCTGTTGCGGGCGGTGCAGGACCTACTCTGTCAAGGGGTAGTGGTCCCCGTTCCATGGGTTTTACTGCAACCTGTTTGTGGTCCCGAAGAAGGATGGGGTCCGCCCGATTCTGCACCTGAAGGCCCTCGGCTGCTTCGTGCGTGTACGAAGGTTCAGGATGGAGTCTGTCCGCTCTGTGGTGGCGGCTCTGCACCAGGGCAATTTCCTGGCTTCCCTCGACATCAAAGATGCGTACCTGCATGTTCCCATATGCGCTCAGCACCAGCGCTTCCTGTGCTTTGCGTTCAGGGAGCATCACTATCAGTTTGTGGCTTTCCCGTTTGGCCTGGCCTCTGCGCCTCGGGTCTTCACCAAGCTGTTACCCCCTGTTCTAGCTCTGCTGAGACAGAGGGGCATCGCAGTGGTGACGTATCGGAACGACCTTCTCTTGCGAGCAGAGTCGGCTCCAGCTCTCGGGGACAATGTGACGATCACCTTGCACACTCTGCAGGAGTTCGGCTGGGTGATCAATCACCCGAAGTCTGTGATGACTCCGCCTCACCGCTTGGAGTATCTGGGTCTGATTCTGGATGCGGCCCAGGCGAAGGTCTTCCTTCCACCATCCAAACGACAGACGCTTTAGTTGGCGGTTCGGTCCCTGCTGTCCCAGAGGTGGTCCTCCCTACGCTTTTGCATGCGGGTCTTGGGCCTCATGGTGTCCACCTTCGAGGCGGTCCCATACGCCCAGTGTCGCACCCGTGTTCTGTAGTGGGAGATTCTGCGAAAGTGGGACAAGTGCCCCTCATCCCTGGATCGGTTTATCAGGGTGGAGCACCGGACCAGGACTTCTCTGCTCTGGTGGATGCGGGCATTGGACGTGGTCACGACGGATGCCAGTCTGATCGGTTGGGGAGACGTCCTGGGGCTGTTGTCTGCCCAGGGACAGTGGTCTCCAGAGGAGTCTCGTCTCCCAATCAATGTCCTGGAATTGCGGGCCATCGGGTGCTGCCTCTCCCATTGGACGAGGAGGCTGCACGGGTGCCCTGTCCGGATTCAGTCGGACAATGCCATGGCCATGGCATACGTGAATCACCAGGGCGGGACAAGAACCTCGGCTGCGGCCTCAGAAGGTAGCTCACATTCTGTGGTGGGCAGAATTCCACGCAATCTCCACCGTCCACATTCCGGGCGTAGAGAATTGGCAGATGGACTTCCGCAGTCGTCAGGGAATGGACCAAGGAGAGTGGTCCCTGCACCCGGACGTGTTCCATCAGATTTTTCTGAGGTGGGGTACTCAAGACGTGGACCTTCTAGCATCTCGTCTCAATCGGAAGGTGCAGGCCTTCGTCAGCAGCACAAAGGATCCCCTAGCGGACGCGGCGGATGCCCTAGTAGCTCCGTTGGCTCGGTACCGGCTCCTCTACGTCTTTCCCCCTCTCAAGTTGCTTTCGCTCCTTCTGCGCAGAATAGAGACGGGGGGCATACTGACCATTCTCATAGCTCCAGATTGGCCAAGGCATCCTTGGTATGCCGACGTAGTTCAAATGGTGGTGGACATCCCCTGGCAACTCCCGTTTCGTGGGGACCTACTGTCTCAGGAGCCCATCTTGCATCCTGCTTACCCTCACTGGCTTTAACGGCCTGGCTATTGAATCCCAGATGTTGAGGAATCGGGGTGTCTCAGACTCAGTGGTCCCCACCATGCTTAACAACTTCCCGACCAGCGCCGTAAATAGGCGGTGGTCGGGTTTGAGCGGCTGTACCGGAACATAGCCTGCACCTGCAGGCTATATCCCGGTATCATTTTTTAGAGCAAGCGGTCGGCTATCCAGGGGTAACGACCGATCCGGCTCGGGAGCCGCTCGGTCGTTACCCCAGGAGGTGGGAGGGGACGCCCCCCCTCCCGCCGCCTTCCGCCGCTCTTCTCCGGCCTCCTGTCCCACCGGGAGACCGGAGCGTCGTTCCGGCGCGTCCGCCGGCTGGAAGGAGACCTGATTAAAGCAGTAATCTGCTCCGATCGGGTCTCCTTCGGCAAATTCCGGAAGCGACATCACAACGTCACTTCCGGTTTACTCGGCGGCTAACGGCGCCAAATTTAAAAAAACGACAGTATTCAGAATCGCCGTTTTTGCCGATCTGAATACTGTGAAGTGCAAAGGAGGGATGGGGGGTCTTTTAGACCCCCCGGCCCTCCAAAAAGAGTACCTGTCACCATATATTACTATCACAAGGGATGTTTACATTCCTTGTGATAGCAATAAAAGTGATCAGATTTTTTTTTTAAGGAACAGTAGTAAAAATTAAATAAATAAAATAAAAATAAAAAATAAAAAAAAAGATTTAAATCGCCACCGTCCCCGCGAGCTTGCGCAGCAAAGAAAACGCATACGTAAGTCGCGCCCGCATATGAAAACGGTGTTCAAACTACACATGTGAGGTATCGCCGCGATCGCCAGAGTGTGAGCAATAATTCTAGCAAAAGACCTCCTCTGTAACTCTAACCTGGTAACCGTTAAAAAATTTTAAAGCGTCGCCTATGGAACTTTTTAAATACCGGACTTTGTCGCCATTCCGCGAGTGCGCGCAATTTTCAAACGTGTCATGTATGGTATCTATTTACTTGGCGTAACATCCTCTTTCACAATATGGAAAAAAATTGGGCTAACTTTACTGTTGTCTTTTTTTTAACTCAAAAAAGTAAAATTGTTCCAAAAAAATCGCGCTTGAAAGACCGCTGCGCAAATACCGTGTGACAAAAAGTATTGAAACAATCGCCATTTTATTCTCTAGGGTGTTTGAAAAAAATATATATATATATAATGTTTGGGGGTTCTAAGTAATTCTCTAGCAAAAAAAATGTTTTTAGCTTGTGACCACCAAATGTAAAAAAGTGGCCCGGTTGGTAAGTGGTTAAGGCAGGTAAGGCCATTTCCAGGAAGATTTATCACTGCACCTGGAGGGCTTATATCGCCTGCTGCAAGAATGGGGGTGGAATCCCCAATCTTTTTTGGTATCTGGCTTTTTCTGCAAAAGTGTCTCGACCAAAAGCTAGCGTTGAGTACGATCAAGGGTCAGGTTTCTGCCCCGGCGATCTTTTTTCAGCGACCTTTGGCAATGCATTCTTTGATCCGCACTTTCATACAGGGGGTTCGACATGTCATGGCAATTTGGTACACTCTGTCCTTCAGAAGCCGCCTTTTGAGAATATCAGGGAGATATCGCTACAATTGCTTTTGCAAAAGGGGGCTTTCCTGGTAGCCATCACATCCGCTCGGCGGGTGTCTGAGTTGGCAGCTCTATCATGTAGGTCTCCATATCTGGTCCTACACAAGGATAAGGCAGTTCTGTGACCAACTTCTTTTCTGCCGAAGGTGATGTCATCTTTCCATATCAATGAGGACATTGTCCTTCCTTCACTCTGCCCACGTCCCTCTCATCCTAGGGAGGTTGCCTTGCACTCCCTGGATGTTGTTCAGGCCCTGCAGGTGTATCTGGCGACCATGGCCTCTTTTAGGAGGTCGGATGCGCTTTTTGTAGTGATGGATGGCCCACGCAAGAGTCTGGCGGCCTCGTCGGCCACTATTTCACGTTGGATTAGACAGACTGTGACCCGAGCCTATGCTGTTAGGGGTCTGGAGCCTCCTTTCCCGGTCACGGCTCACTCTACCAGGGCGATTAGCACTTTCTGTGCTTTTCGACATCAGGCATCTGTGTCTCAAGTGTGCAAAGTGGCTACTTCGTCCTCTGTGCACACCTTCTCAAAGTTTTACAAAGTTGATGTTTTAGCATCCTTGGATGCTGCGTTTGGCCGCAAAGTTTTGCAGGCGGCCGTGTGAGACAAATGTGGTTCCTCACTGAGGGTTCGGTTGGGTGTAGTTCTGTTGTTCAGTTACCCACCCCTCATTTTTGGCACTGTTTTTGGACGTCCCACTTAGTCTTAAGAGTCGCTGTGCCTGTCGACGAACTAAAGAGAAAACGGGACTTTTTGACTTACCATAAAATCCCTTTCTCGGAGTTCGTCGACAGGCACAGCACCCACCCCTCTGGATGTTGCACTGGTTGTTACGAACTGAGCTAGCAGAGCTGGGTGTGGGTTTATCTGCCAGTGGGGACTGCCCCCTGGGAGGGGCTGTGTCTGTTAATGGTTTTTTTTGCTGTTAGAACTGCCTGTTCTGCCTAGTAAACTCCTGAAGAGGGCAGTATAACCCACTTAGTCCTAAGAATCGCTGTGGCTGTCAACGAACTCAGAGAAAGGGATTTTACGGTAAGTCAAAAAAATCCTGTTTCAATTACACAGTAGTGTATTAAATAAGTGGTTCTGTGTAATTTTGTCGCATTTTGATGCAATACTGTTTTCATGTACATTGGGTCTCTGTAAACCCTCCCCCCCTTCCCCTTTTTTCTCTTTTAAATTATTGTAATAAACAATGTAATTTTATACTACCTTGTATTGATTTTTCCTGTGAAGCATATGCCTTTTTAAAGTCCCATTTGAGGGTTCTGTTTTTCTAGTTTGCATTTAGGGATGCGGCCATATTCTCCACATATCCAAAGGAGTTAATTAATTAATTCACGTGGAACCAATCAATCAATTATCATATTAACAAGTTCAATGCCTATTCATGATATGTTGAAGCGACAAACTATAGGGAGGATAAATCCCACAAACTGAGGCTTGCTCGGATAGGTACCTGTGGTCAAAAGAAAAAAAAAAAAGATGCATTTTCTTTTACCATATATAAAAAAACGAGATCAGTCAAAAAGATCACTAAATTATTTTCCAGACTAAAAAAAGATTTTATAGAAGGAAATGTCATATGAAAAGCGATCCCATAAAAATGTTAGTGTGTGTGTGTGTGTGTGTGTGTGTATATGTATGTATATATGTGTGTGTGTGTGTGTGTGTATATGTATGTATATATGTGTGTGTGTATGTATATGTGTGTGTGTGTGTGTGTGTATATATGTATATATATATATATATATATATATATATGTGTATATATATATATATATATATATATATATATATATATATATATATATATACACACCCCAATAAGTGACAGACCTATCCTAATAGGTGTATGTACACACATAATGCAGAAAAGTTTCCGCAAACATTGGTGGACATCCATCTATAAGAAAAGGTGAAGATCATAATAACTTAACCTTTTCGGACTCAATGTGTCCAAACAATTTATCCAGGACACTTCACTATTTCCTCCTCCTTTGATTAAGAGGTACCCCATCTATGACTCTATATTTTAATTGGGACACTGATGTTTTTCCAGAAAATGCCTGACCAATGGCTGTTTATCAATCTTCTCTCTAATTGCATATTTTATGTCTTGCAATTCTTTAACTTTTTGGGTGGTCTCCCTGACATATAATAACCCACATGGGCATTTAATAATGTAGATTACAAATGATGACTGACATGTAAAATTATCTTTTTATAGCTATCTCCTACTCTGTGTGGATGACAAAATGTTTTCCCTTTTAATCATATTAGTGCAATGTATGCAATTTAAACAAGGGTAAGAGCCCTTATTTAGTGAACCTAAAAATGTCATGGGGATAATCGGTGGCAGATGTTGGTCAGATCTTACTAATTTATCTTGTGTGGCCTTACCCCGTCGGTAGGAGGGTATATTTTTATAAATTGTATTTATGTTGGACTTTTTAATTATTAAATTAATCTGACTTAACTGTCGGCCATTATCGGCGCGTGTTGAAGCCATGTTAAAAATCCTTCTTGCTGCCTTTTTGGTGCCATTTGGTCAGTTTAAAAAAACGCCTCAAAAATGCACCAGTGTTGTGTTTTTGATGCTTTTTTTGAGGCACATGACCTATGAAAAACACACCAAGTACGGTATAATTGTGTGTGTTTTCAGCGGCTGACATTTCGGTGCATCACTATATATTAGAGTAGATTGTGGCTGAACTGTGTGTGATGATGTGCGTTGTCTTTGAATGAGAGATCCTTCATTCACTCTTACTGTACACTGTACTTCCAGGCAGGAAACTCTCCTCGCTGACTGGAAAAGGAAAATGGTCAGCAAGTTCCTTCATTCTATCTTATGTCAGCTGATTAGGTCAAAAGTACAGTTGTGCACAGGCCTTTTCCACTTAACCTCTCCCTGTCCAAATTAGCAAGTGTGTAGATGTGTGCAATTTAAATATAAAAAAAAATATATATTTTATTTGGGGGGGGGGGGGGGCATGCATGGTCAATTCGTACGGGGGGGGGGGGGGGTTTATTTTATATATAAAAAAAAATATAAATTTAACGTGTGTAGATGTGTGAACGATTAAACCTGTCCCTCTCCAATTCACCTTTTCCGGACACGTGTTGACATGAAAACTGGATTAGTCGACTGTATTCTATCTTACTTCCTTGAACGACTGGTAAAAGGAAAAGGTCAGTCGCTCCTCTCAAAGGACGGACCTTCATGTCACATGTCATTCTCACTTACTTCCTAGAGAGTAAGTTTCTGTTGCGTGTAGTAGTGTGTGTCAAGTCGGTGTTAGATGAGATTATATATCACTACGTGGCTTTACAGTCGGCGACTTTTGTGTGTGTTAATATGGCATGAACCACACAAAAAGTATCCAGTACACGGAGTTTTTTTCGTAGT
>BLSH010499426.1:1334870-1355725 GCA_018402905.1 Glandirana rugosa
ACCTGACGCGTGTCTGGATGACGTAAATTTGCCAAATGAATGGAACGTGTGTGCAATTTAAATATAAAAAATATATATATATATTTTATTTGGGGGGGGGGGGCATGCTTAACTGGTATTGGTGGAGGTAAACTGCATGATACAACAGGGACGCCTAGTAATAGTCGGTGCACTTTTGTTCAGCAAGGTAAGTAAACCGTTTAAATGCAGTAGGTCTGTGCGCAGTCCATAGCATAAAACAGAACATCTGCTTGTCTGAGACTAAACTCAGCTTATAGCATATATAAACCAAAAATTTAGTACATTGCAGATTACGAGTCTTTAGATCTGATGGCTTTATTTTCATGTTTTCCCTTTTATTTTTACCAGTTGATCCTTCCAGTAAACACACTTTCTGTCCTGGGGTGGTGTGGCTTATCACCCTAGGCTGTTTTGATGTGTACTACAAACATGTCCTCCTCATCTCCATTGCATGGAAGCTGGGGTTAGATTTGTAGTTGCAGCAGAACTTCACTCTGTCAACATTAACTAGCATTAGTAAATAGATGGCTATGTATGTCATATTTACGAGCAGGCCTCGACAAACCCTGGGCGCCAGGTCGCCATGGCGACCAGAATTCTCGTCGAATCTCGAATGAAGAAAAGTAACAAACAATGTATCTTCTTCTTTCAAAGCAATTATCTCCGGGCTATCAGGAAAGTTTAACCATTTATAGACTAAACCCTCTCTCACATTAGTGGCTTACAATTAAATATCCAGTGTTTTCTGCTAGAAAATGACTTGGAACCCCCAAACATTATATATTATTTTTTAGCAGAGACCCTAGAGAATAAAATGGCGGTGGTTGCAATATTTTATGTCACATGGTATTTGCGCAGCGGTCTTTCAAGCGCAATTTTTTAGAAAAAAATACACTTTTAATGAATTTAAAAAAAACTAAAAACAGTAAAGTTAGCCCATTTATTTTTTTGTATAATATGAAAGATGTCACACCGCGAGAAACGTGACCTTTATTCTAAGCAACAAAATTGTGATAAAGCCCTGAGTACCATCAACAATTACCACTCTATGTGCAGCTGGGCTCCAGTATTTCATGGAGACCGGAAACCCACCAGAGCAATGAAAAGTCACTGTGGGGGACACACATGTAGGTAGGAAGTGGCTGCAAAGAGGCAGCAGAAGATCAGCAGCGCTGGAATACTTTTCACCTTTTTTTTTGTATTTTATTTACAATGTCACTAAGGCTTTGTTTAGATGTGCAAGTTGGGTGGTAATAATGTGCAGTAGAGACATGTTTTTGCCACCCTTAAGCTCCATTAGGCAGGAGATGAGGGCGTTTTACATGCCGCAGTCACAATGCATTCAGCATAATAAGGAGTTTCCCCCATAACAGATTTTTTAGTGTCACTCTTTCTGGCCAGCCTATAACCCTGATGTAATGGTGGAGTTATTGACTGGCTGCTCTGTTGTGAGTAAGTTAGGGTTAGGGGCGCAAATTACTTGTCTTTCCTCTGGCGCTGACAACCCCACATTACGCTATAAAAAACTGGCTCCTAACTTTTTTAGCCGGCTCCTAGATTCAAGGCAAATTTGTCAAGCCCTGTTTACGAGTTTAACTTCTTGGTTTCCAGGCCTAGGCAAATGTCATACATCCCAGGAAATCTCAAGAGGTGAGAGGAGGAGTTTTCCCAGCTATGCAACACTCTCTTGCATGCCTGAGCTAAGGGCAGATGAATCCCAAGAAGTAAATTCTGCATGAATCATCTGCCCTATGGCCAGAAATGCTAGGGGGGTGTTTTTCAAAAAATTCTCATCAAAATAAATCATGGAGACGTGGATGGATTTTAAAAATGTATTAAACCGTTTTTCTGGTTCTCAGATACAGTATAGTTACAGTACGCTTCAACAGAAGATATTGGATAAGGCAGATAACATTGTTTTGCATTTCAGTACAGCTCATAGAAAGTGATAGGGACACTACATTTTTGGCAAGATCAATCGTTCTTTTCTGCACTTGCAGAAAATGTACTTGGCCTAAAAAAAAAAAAAATGCAGCCACCAAATGTAAGGACTGCAATTTTTTAAAATGTTTGTTCTTGTGTTTAGATACACTTTAATTCTGGAATAATAGGGTTCCCAAAAATAAACAGGCAGAACTTGTACCTTTTTTTTTTTTTTTTTGGGGTGTTCTGTCAGCCTGAAACCCTTTCACCCAAGAGTAGACTCCCACAGGAGAAAGAACATGAGGGCGAGCCCTGAGCTTCAATCAGCTTGCATATAAAGGGTTGTGGACAACTGAGACTGATAATGAGGTATGGCTACCAAGTAGGATGTGGACTTAGAAATTCAGACTTTATTCCACCCCAGGCTCTACAAAGCCACCAGGACCCAGAGCAGAACTTCTTCTAATTCTGGGAAAACTAAGTTTCTCTACATCGGCCTGAAGCCTCTGACCATGTATATATGGGAATTCTATGTGGCACATACATATCATCCACAATTCTGCCAGCCAGTGTCTTGCATCAACCTTCTCCTCTGCAGGAAGGAGCACATTTTGCCAACATATAGTGTATGCCCGATGGTCCGTTGGCATTCCTTTTGGTCTGTATTGTACACTAAAATTTAGGTCTTGCAGAGCCAGTTACCACCTTTTGACCCTTGTGGTGTTCTGTTTCTTCTGAGCCTTCCACTGTAGAGTAGAATGGTCTGTAATCAATCAGAGCAACCTGCCCAAAAGGTAAATGCCTCAATGAATTTGTATAAAGAAATTTTAATTGTATGTTAAATGTTGAAATTATTGTACCACATACCTCGTAAACAATGGCCAATCCCAGGTAACAAAAATGGAACTTTAAAGGTAAAAAGAAAGCAATGTGAACCAATTTTCAGAACTGTAAAAAATGATATTAATATAAAATGGTACTAAAGGCTCAAGGTTTTTACCTTCCTGTAGTTTATAAAAAAAACCTGTGTGCAGCAGCCCCCTCAGCCTCCCTATTACTTACCTGAGCCCCATCGCGATCCAACAATGTGCATGAGAGCCTTGGCTCTCCAGGGACTCTCCCACGTTGGCGAAGACAGCCGCGGGAACCATTCGCTCCCACTGCTGTCAATAAGACAGTGAGCCAATAAGGAGAGGTGGCGGGCTGTGCTGTGGGAATGGAAACAGAGCAGCGGCTCGAAAGAGAGCCTGCCTGAGTGCTCTCATAGCAAGCTGCTTGCTCTGGGGGCAGTTGGTAGGAGGCAGGGGCCAAGAGCACTGGCAGGGGGGCCAAGAGCACTGGCAGGGGACCCAAGAAAAGGAAGATCGGGCTGCTCTGTGCAAAACCACAGCACAGAAGATGCAAGTATGATATGTGTGGTGTGTTCTTTTTTATTTATTTATTTTTTACTGCCTTTTTTAATATCACTTTAAAAAACGTTTGCCAATCCATCAACACCTCTGTTTTTCACCTATCTGCACAAAACATTGCATAATATGAATATGTGTTCATTAGGCCTCATGCACACTGGACATTTTTACAGCAGTTGTTTTTGGCTTCAGGCATTTTTTTCTACAGACAGTAAACTCCCCAGCATGTTATCCCATTTGTCCATGCGCACACAATGGGGGCTGGTGAAATTTTAGGAGGGGGGCGTTGAACCCCGCCCTTTCTTTTTGACCCCTCTCACTTTGCATAAGCCCCACCCCTTATAGTTTCCACCCCTTGCGTCAGGAGTATACAGCCCAGCATCACCAGATAGGGTATACAGTGTCACCATATAGCAGTATACAGAGTCACCATATAGCAGTATACAGACCACCAGATGGGGCATACAGAGCGGCAGCGGCGGTACCTCCCCAAAGGACTTACCCCATCTAATAGCAGGCAGGCCAGCGGACAGGTCTATTCAGAGATCAGCTAGCGGTCGGCATGCTGAGCAGCTTGGGACTGAAAGCCCGGGGAGTGCTGCTCCTGTGTGAGTAATCACACAGGCAGCATGTCTGCCACAGTCCCGCCCACAGCTGCCAATGACAGAGTCATTGGCTCTGATGGCTCAGGGGGCAGCCAATCAGCCTATGTGTGTGTGCGCTTGTTCAGCGCACACACATAGACTTTAATGGCTGACCAATCAGCTCACTACTTGCTGACAGCAAGGAGCCGAGGGGAAAAAAAAAGTCAATGTACCGGTGCCACCTGCAGGGGGGCTGGGCTGACTTTTTTTTTTTGTACTTGTCAGCGGCGGGAGGCAGCGCCCCTCATGCACCAGCCGCTGCTGTGCACACATAGGCTGTTATCAGTGTTGTCTGGCTGAAACCCCCCCCCCCCAGAACTAGTGGGTTTTGAGAAGAGTTTTTCCAGCTATAAAAAAGCTGAAAAACAGTTATTCAGCATTTATCAGTGTTTTTCAGCCTTAAGCATTGTGGGTGTATAGTTTTGCTGGAAAACTCATTCTACAGCTAACACTACTGGCGTTTTTATAATGTCCAGTGTGCATGACTCCTTCAGCTTATGATAAGAGAGTACATTTTCTCAACAGATTTCATGAATGAATTCAGAGGTGGAAATCTATAGCATATAACATAAAATAAATTATTCACAGCATGATGGATATATTTTGCATCGAAAATGCACACTTAATAGTACCCAAAGTCTGAAAGTTAAAAGGCGGGGTTAAAGGTCACTGCCATCACTCTTGAATAACCTGTGCTTGCCCTCTGGATTAAGCACACACTATACTATACTGGATACACACTATACAACTTTTGTTGTCTGGTTTCCTTTAGATTTACCAAAACCATTTAGTGCAAGGGCCTGCCTGATTGCATACAAATTGAAACTCTTTAGATTTTTTCCTTTAGATTTACCAAAACCTTATAATATGAGGTCAAACCTTAAGAGTATCAATTTGTATGCAATCAGGCAGGCCCTTGCACTAAATGGTTTTGGAAAATCTAAAGGAAAAAAATCTAAAGATTGTATCGTGTGTATCCAGCTTAAGGACCCCAGGAGAATATTGGGTGAGGAAATCGCCCATATTATGTACATCTACCTCAATCAAGACATACTGAATGTTGAACATATTAAAACTATCTTTTATCTCTACACTAACGGGGAAGAATATTACCTTATAGATTCCAATATGTTTGCTCAGATAGAAATCTTAGATAATTAGTCTGAACAGCATGGGGAACGCTACCTGACAGACACCCAGAAGCCATGGGAATCCATTATGTGCTTCTGACAGTGATCCTCTAGTGCAGCAAAGGACAAAACCTGCCCTGTTCGACCCGAGACGTTCTATGTTTAACTCTGTATATAGACAGGAGGGAAATGGCACAGCTTGCACCTCCTCTCGGCTCTCTGCTTCTAGCTGTACTAGCTGTTCTCCTGTCGGCAATCCAGAATGCTGTGTTGGCCACCTGTCTGTGTCTTACCAGCCAATTACATGATCAGTTGCTAAGGACGTGTTGGGCCTGCACAGCTTTCTGGGCTGCTTACCTGAGTACAGATGACAGCAGAGAGAATCAGAGCGCCGGGAGGAGGTGTGGGCTGTGCTCTCCCCCTCCTGTCTACAGTATATACAGGGATTAAACACCGAGTGGATCGGACTGTACAGGGTTTGATTACCACCCACCATTTTCCGCCACACACTACTACTACTGTCCTGGCAGCAGAAATTATGTGGATAGGCGGTGGTAATCAAACCCTGCACAGTCCCAATCTGGGAGTGTTCTGGGTTATCTCCTGTATACAGACAGGAGGGAGATATGCTGGAGGTAGGGGGGAAGCACAGCCCACACCACCTCTCTGCTGCTGTCATTACTACTGAGTGATGAGAGAGATGTGGTGAAATTAGAGATTTTGTGTTGGGACGACTGAGGAGGAACAAAATTTGTGTTGGGGTATTTGAATGGAAAAGCTTTCCCACACTACACAGAAATGCACTGCCTTCTGCAGGTGTCCTTAATTTTTAATGGTACTCCCACACAGCTGGCAAAGGCATGTGCATTCATGGCTGCTAAAACTCTTGGTACCAAAGTATCTTGCATTTTGGTGTGGTGTGCTTTTTTTCATGCCAGCACTTTTTTTGTGTGTGTTTCAAAAACTGCGATGCACAAGAATGTGCAAACAACCACATGCACTTGGACGCACCTCCTGGTGTGAACAAGCCTTCATACTGTTGTGTCCTGAGATTTGCACAATTCTGAAAGATGCCTTGACTGAAAAAAATATTGAGAAACACTTATGATTGCAGTCCCCATCTATTTGCATTAAGGGCCGGTTCACACTTGAGCGGCGAGACTTGCGAGGGCGAAGCAAGTCTCCCCGCTCGAGGCGATCTCAATGCGGCTTGTAAGGAGACTTCTATCATAGTCAATGCAAGTCACGCTGAGTTCGCCCCGAAAATAGTGCAGGAACTATTTTACTAAGTTGGAGCGAAGCGATTCGCTCCTATTAGAACGGTTCCATTGCACAGCATTGAGGCGTCTTGTCAGCGTCTCAAGTCGCCTAGATGTGAACGGGCCCGGGAAGTCGCGCCGCTCAAGTGTGAACCAGCCCTTACCCAAGTAGAATACATTCTAGGATGTTAAAGGTCTTAAATTGATTGCTAGGTTCCATTTGTCTGATATCCTGCCAAGGGGCCACCACATGATATATTAGGGCTTCTGCTGTGTACTTGGTAGGTTTGCTTCCCTCTATGCCTCAATTGATCTCCTTAAAGAGCAAGTCCTAGAGAGTTTGAGATCAACAGCTCCTTCCCGCAGCTCGCACCGGGCACTCTCCCCCTTACCCTAGCTACCCCTGTAGGCCATGCCCCATGGAGAGTTGCAGTATTGTCATGTACCTGGCATGTGCAATGTCATCACGTGCTCTATTACGTCATTGTGCACATGGTGTCTCCTGACCTGTCACCGCATAGGCGCCTGATAGATGGACAAGGCATAGACCTGGCACTCCCAACTGTAGTCCCCCCTAGTGGCCATAGGGCCAAATTACACAACATATAGGACTTCTCACCGTGCATCCAAACGGAGAGTCTTCCATGTATGCATGAGGTCCCAGGTATTTGGCCCACAGGCGACACCATGATAACCAAAATAAATGTAATAAATAAATCTTGTATATCAAAGCGCATGCAAGGAAGGATACCATCCGTTTGTTTTCTATCAAAAGCTCTATAATACTATTCAAAAGACATATCACGTATTCATTTTTGTAATCTGTCAAATGTTAGGCCCCTATGTGCTAAATCATAGGCTAGTCTGACCCATGCAAATTAAAAGGAGAATATAAATGCGGCAAGTGTGCATATTGCTGATTTTTAAACATAAGCGAAAGGGTGGCACTCCCAAATGGCAAAGCCTTTGGAGCAAAATATTTTGTGAATTGTAAAATAAGTAGGCATGATATGCGTTAACATGTGTGGTGCCTACTGTGTTGGTAAGACCATGTGAGAATGGTGATGCAGGTAGGGTTGCCACATCATCCCTTTAATCCAGGACACATATGAGTTACACAGGTTCTGTGGCTGATTAAGGTGGTAATTAAGCTCACTTGGTGCCTTATCTAGCCTAGTGTAATTTATGTGTCCTGGACTAAAGGGATGATGTGGCAACCCTAGATGCAGGATACATGTTCACTTTTTATGCAATCCAGATAGACTTCACTTTTCCAGTGGGATGACCTGTAACACAGTACAACATCATATTTCGGCCGAGTTGCATTACCGCTGCATGGACAAAACATGTCTTTGCTAAAACACAAAGGGGGACAGTCTTGCTGCCACAGGGTATCTGATCCCATACTCACCTAGTGGTTCTGGGACTGTTTACTCTGTAACAGAAGGAACCAGCGCCTGTAATCTGGGACCATTGTTATAGGGCAGTCATCATTGGAGTCTTCCCCAGTGCTGTCAGGTGATGCCTAGTTCTCGCAAACGTCCACAGGGAGCTCCATATCTACTCTAGGACCTTTTAGGCAGTTTGTCTTCAGTTACTGGAGCACCCTTACTGGGGGTTGTACTAGGCATTGATGCAGTACTTCTTGCCCTGTATCTGGAGGATTGACCTTCTGTTCCAGGTTTTGGTATTTTTTTTAGAAGACCTTTCCACTACATTTTGCTATTTCAGACATTTCTATATGTGGACTGCCCCACACCCCCACCCCCAAAGTGGTATTAAACCCAAGAGCAATCATTTTATATTCTTGCAGCTACAACAGTAACCCACCACAACTGGAATATCACTAGACTGGTTGAGAATGTACTCACATTTCAGGATTCCTCGTTTTTCATAGAGCCTTTAGGCCTCATGCACACAGGACATTTTGTGAGTGTTTTTCAGCAGCTGTTTTTAGCTGCAGACGTTTTTTTCTACAGTCAATAAACCCTCCATGTTATCCTATGTGTTCATGCACACATAGGCTGTTATCAACTGTTTTTAGCAGTGACATTTTTGAGCTGTAAAAAAAACCAAGAGCTGAGGGGTTTTTTTTGGACTGTTTTCAGCTGTAAAAACATTCAAACACTTAAAAAACATCCAAAAAACGCTCAAAAACGTCCATCCCCAACGTTTTTGGACGTTTTAGACCAATTGGGGAAAAAAAACGCTGGCCCTTAAAAACGGGAAAAAACTGCGGCAATATAACTGGTAAAAGCTGAAAACATCCCTGATAAGCTACTGACGTTTTTTGGCTGTTTTTTTTAAAGTCCTGTGTGCATGAAGCCTTAATCTGGAACCTTGTGTTTTAAGCCCTGTACACACGGCATGGTAGCTCAGCAGGGAGATTGTTGTACTAACGTCAGATCTTCTCCTGAGCACTTCAGTTTTTCATTCAGCGTGCTGGTTTGAACGAAAAAAAACTGATGGTGTGTACTATGCTTTAGTTTTATGGCTTGTTACAAGCATCTGAAGTTGTGCTTCGCATGGGACTGATGTCTGTACATATGCTCAGAGCACCTGGCTGCATGGTTGGGATGCTGTTGCTGCGTTCAAGTAGTATCTCACTTGATTAACCTGTGTTGTTGGCAATCAGTATCAAGATCAGAGCTGAAGAGACAACTCCTCTCAAAAGGTTAATCCAGGACAAACATGTCATAACCTGCTCTGTACAGTGGGTTTGCACAGAGCAGCCCCGATCCTCCATTCCTCAGGTCCCCCCGTTGGCGCCCCTGACATTTGCAGGTTACTTCAGCTGAGCCGGATTGTAAGACCTTAGAGCGTGCAAAAAAACCTACGTTTGTTTGTGCGTGTTTAAGAATCTTTTCTTACTGTCGGAAACAGTGCTTTTAGACTCTTTTTTTTTTTTTTTTTTTTTTTTTTTTTTAAATTCAAATTGTACTTTTAAAAAATTGGAATTTTAATGTCCTTGTTTTAATTCCCTTTCATTGTGTTTCTGTCCTCAGCTGCATTCCTAACACAGACAGTTTGTTTGGATGACACAACGGTGAAGTTTGAGATCTGGGACACTGCTGGGCAGGAGAGGTACCACAGCCTGGCCCCCATGTACTACAGAGGAGCACAAGCAGCTATTGTAGTATATGACATTACTAATACAGTATGTGTTTTCCCTTAAACTTAAAATCATCTGCATTTCATTTTTTTTTCTTGCAAAGAGATCTGGTTATAAATTACCTACTTTTCAGTATGATGTTTTGATTGGATGGTAGGATGAAAAATGCAGGTCACTGCACATCGTGTGAATGAGCCCTTGAGGTTGGTTGCAAGGTTCCTCTCTGTTTAATCACGTTAGTATTACTTACACATCTGATGGATGACTGCTGAAGTTCTGTCACCATGGCCAACTCTACCTCAGCTTTATGACTGGTTTATTGGAGATGATTTCATTTGGATTTACAGTATATGCTAGCAAAAAATCTATTTAATGCATACATAACTGGAATAATTAGTTAAGTCCCAGGTGCTGTTTTGGGCTTCCATGGCTACAGGTAGAGTTTAGTGTTTGAACCCATTACTGACCGCTGCATTCCAGTGTTGAGCTCAAGATGTGCTGTCAAGTGCTCCATAAGAAATTTTTGTAGCACCATTAGGACAATCATGTAATATAAAATAGGAAATCAGTGCAGCGTTATCCAAAATCTATCAATAACGTGTATATGACAAAAATGTTATATAGCAACCAAATACAAGCTTTCAGTTTCAAGTAAAAACATCACAAAAAAATTGTACTATGCTGCCTAACCAAAAATACAATGTGAATAAACCGTGCAATCCGAAACACACTAAAAACATATCCCAGACTGTGTATATGTATAGTAATAGTCCATAGAGTGATCATCTTATTACACTTTTTCTCCACCAAAAAAGAAAATCTTAAAGTGGACCATCACCCTATATGAACTTCCCCCAATCCCCCTGCGCTCCCACTCCACCCCTCCTCCCATCCTCTTCACAATTCAGGCATTTTTTAATTTATAATTTACTTACTTTTGGGGGGAAAGCACAGCCCTGCCCCTCAATGCACATAATTTGCCTAGATTCCTAATGACTTGTAAATGACTTGCAGAGTGCTTGCTAGGCCTCCTGGGGTATGTGACATGCATATTCCAGGAGGCTTAGCAAGCACTATGCATATCATGTGCCTAGGCACAATCTAAAACAATTACAAGAATGTAAATATGCAGAGTGATAAAAACTTAGTACATCTAGCGAACAGAAGAACCAACCCTATACTCAGCCAGTATATGTTGCAAGATAGTTGCCCTTTCTGCAGAGATTGCTGGCGGTAAATGTCAATCAGCTTGATGCCATAGTCTCCACCTTTTACACTTTGCATCCAGTAGGACTTCCTCAGAAGACCTTCTGGGGAAGTCCCATTGGATGTAATGCATAAAGGAGGAGCCTATGACATTATCACGCTGATTGACACTTGCCACCGGTGATTTCTGCAGACGGGAGCAAAAAAAAGCAGTATTTTATTTTAGGTAATTGTGGGTGTGAATCATTACGTGCCAGCTGGCTGTTCACATATTTACATTCTGGTTGCACATATAGTATTTTTCTTTACCACTAGCACCTTCTAAATTTGAGGTTTCAGGGGAAACCCCAGTGACATAAACTTGGACATGAGGATTCCGTGTGAGCCATGGTGGTTATCTGCCATAGAAAATTCTTGCAATAGTGATCCATTGCTTGCTGAATTGAGAAGTGAGCAATCAATTATAATCTTTTACTGAAGAGGTATATGGGGAGCCCACCTTGTGTGAAAAATGGGGGGGGAAAGGGGACTTGTAAAAGCTAAGTGGGGGAGGGGTGGATATATTAAAAAAAAAAAAAAAAATCTCCCTCCCTATTACTTATGTCATGTTCTAAGTGACCTTTCCCCCTTATGACATTTATGTCAACAGAGAGGATTTCCTGTACTGCAAGGCAAAGTTTCAATTTAGACTTCATTGTTTTGCTTTCTTACAGGAAAAATCACTTTGCAATATCCTTGCAGTCTGAAGATTTCAGGGTGATTGTTTTGGGGGTTGCATGAGTTCTGTAATGGTCATTTTAAAAAAAGGGGTTTTTCTCTTAAAACTGTTTAATTTTATTACCTAATGTAAACCTATTAACTAAAAATATACTGTTCATAGCCAAGCAAGCTAAAAAATGAGGCCTCTTATTTATCTAAAAAAAAATGTATTGTATGTCAGATCAAATTGCAGATACCAAAAATTATTTGGGCACAGCTACAAAACCTGGCAAAAAGCTCTAGGACCTAAAAAGTTAAAATTGATCCCTGTCAGTAGCAATCCTGCCTGGTGTGCTGAGCACAGTAAAGCAGACACCAAGAAAAAAGATGGGGATGGCCCTCCCCTTCTGTGTAGATTGACAGGCTCTGCAGAGGGACCTGAAGCCATCCCAGTCAACTGTGTGAAAAGGCCAGTCTTTGTAATTGGAGCTGAAGACAGTGAATGTGCTGCAGTTTAAAGCAGAGTTCCACCCAAAAGTGGAACTTCCGCTTTAAGGGAAGGTGACCCCACCCCCCCCCGACATGCCACAGTTGCTATGTAATTTTTTTTAGGGGGGGGGGCAGCGGGGACCCTGTTTTTATCTGTTGTGACTCCGCGGCATAGGAAGGTAGTTGACCTTTACCCCCTCTTGGTGATCTTCTGGGACACGTCATAGGTTCCAGAAGATAACCCGGCCATTCACATGCGCATTGCGCGCCTGGCTTTGAAGCCAAAGCCGGGTGCCCACACTTGTGATGCTGGTATTGAACTAAGGAGCGGGAGAAGAGGGAGGCTTTGGGTGACCGCATCGCTGAGTGTGGGACAGGTAAGTGTCCGATTCTTAAAAGTCAGCAGCTACACTTTTTTGTAGCTGCTGACTTTTAAGGGTGGTAGTCCACTTTAAGCCTAGTACACACTAGTAGGTTTTCTTTTCGTTCAACCCAGCAGGGCTGAACGAAAAAAAAAAGATCAGGAGGAGCCGCTGTATGAACTATCCCAAGTTAGTACAGAGATCTCTCCTGCTGTGCTATTGTGTGCTGATAGGGGGACGGCCCCCCTGCCAGAACACTCCGGTCAAGCCAATCGGCAGACCTTTTTTGATCATACCCATTCAGACGTTGGCTGTTTTCTATTGTACCGGCCGATGCCGCCCGACATTCGGCCAGTGTGTACTAGGCTTTAGAGGTAGAAAGTTTATGGTATTTGTATATTCTCAAGAAGGAGGCGTGAGAAAAGACAGTAAGGAGTACAGAGAGGAGAGAGACAGCAGAGAATACAAAGAGAGTGGAAAGAGACAGCAAAGAATGTAAAGGAGGGGAGTGTGACAGTAGGTAATACAGAGAAAAAGGCAGAATTTACTAAAACTGGAGAGTGCAAAATCTGGTGCAGCTTTGCATAGAAACCATTCAGCTTCTGTTTGTTGTTTTTTTTTTTTTGTGTCAAAGCAAGCTGAAGTTTAAAAGCTGGTTTGCTACCATGCACAGCTGCGCAAAATTTTGCACAGTTTTAGTAAATCCACCCCACAGAAAGAGGAGAGACGGCGGAGAATGAAAAGTGGAAAGCGGCAGCAGAGAGAGATGAGAGACGGCAAAGAGAGGAGAGAGACAGCAGACCAGACAAAGGGTGGAGAGTTCAGAGAGAAACTTTGTATAGGTTGGAGGGGCATAGCATGATGTTGGGTCCCCTCCCCCCAAGTTTCAGTGCTATGCCGTGCCCGGCAGATTTGTGAGGGCTACAACCGAATGAAGATTAATTTTTGAGTAAGGACACACAATGTGATGTAGGTTCTAATAACATCTTCTACTAAACTATGGAAGAGAATGGGGATTTAGGTTTACAGCCACTTTAAGATGCTCTAACTGCCTTCGCTGATATTTCATTTTATGCTAGATGTGCGCATTTTCACTGGTGGTTTGATTCAACTAGATTACAATTATCCTGTCTTCGATTCCACAATGCATCACAATTGCTGCCCATGGTTTTCATCAAAAACCCATCAGTACAGCCTATCCGTGCCTGGATCACACAGAGCAGGGATTGCCCGCTCTGACACTTAGCTTGGATTTGAATTGCCCAGTGTCCACTATAACAAAGTCCCTCCTTTTGGATCAGCTCCTATGATACACATCACACTGATTACATTTCCCTGCATTGGATCAGTGTAGATCAATGGAGGCAGGACTTCGTTACAGGGGCCGCTGGGCATTTCAGATCCAAGGTACATGTCACAGCGGGAGATCCCCGCTCTGTGTGATCACACATACACGTTTAGATATGGAGAGGAGGAGGAAGGGGAGGACTCTTGACAGGCCGCATTGGGATGATGTCATTGATACCATCGCGATGCAACCGTTCTCTGAATCGTTTAAGGCTGCATTGCGATGTATCAATTGTATGATTATTTTCAACACCTCTACTAGTTGCCAGGGTTGCCTGCTGATCCTCTGGCTTCAGTACTTCTGGGCTGCTGGACTGGAAAAATCATGCAAAAGAGGATGTGCGACGACTTCTGACATTCCTGATTTGTTTGTTTTTTTTATGCTTGGTAACTCAGTGTGTTGAAGAGATTGTTTGTTTGTTTATTGATCTGGTCGGCCACAACTTTGTGACCACCCACGTATTGTTGAGTAGGTCGTCCTTCAGCCACCAAAACAGTCCTGACTTGTCAAGGCATGGACTCCAAAGTAACATCCACATGAATGGCAGGTCCCTAGGTTTCCCAGCAGGACATTGCCTAAAACTTCACACTGCACCTGCCCCTGGCTAGCCGCCTTTCTGCTGCAGAAGTTTTTCTGTACCCTTCCCCAGATCTGTGCCTCGATACAATCCTGTCTCGGGGGTCTACAGACAATCCCTTGGACTTTATGGCTTGGTTTGTGCTCTGACATACACTGTACTGTGGGATTTTATATGGACAGGTGTGTGCCTTTCCAAATCATGCCCAATCAACTGTATTTACCACAGGGGGACCCCAGTCAAGCTGTGGAATGGATGATCAGTGCCCTCTGATTCCTCTTGTACCAAAATGTATTGTAACTGTACTGTCTGCCTTCATTTTATTAGGTGCTGTGCAAACTTTTGCCGCTGTATAATAATAATCAGTGGAAACAGGGATGCACCGGAGCTCAATTTTGAGTGTCATGGCAAAGGCTGTGAATACTTGTGTACTTCTATGATTTTATTTTATTTTTGTTTTAGATTTTTAATAAATTTGCAAAGATTTCAAACAAACTTCTCTCACATTGTCATTATGGGGTATCGTTTAAAGAATTTTGAGGAAAATAATAATTTGAATCTATAACATAACAAAATATGGAAAAAGAAGAGCTGTGAATACTTTCCGGAAGCACTGTAGATATTCAGGGTTATTCACTTTTACCTGTCATGTCAGTGGTCATAATTTTATCGCTTTGTGTGTATATGTATGTATATAATATATAAATTAGAGCAGCACGATTAATCGCTAAGAAATCTTGATTCAATCCCCCTCACAATCTTAATCCAGCATTTCTACGATTCTATGTAACAATTGCAGATCCGTTCTCAGGGCTGTCAAAAAAAAAAAAGCATGCAAATGTTTATCAACATTCCTCAGCACTGAGAGAACTATAAACCATGTTTTTGGAGGAAAAAAATACCCTTCAAAGAATTAAAAAGCTAAACAGTAAAATTAGCCCAATTTTTTTGTATAATGTGAAAGATGTTACGCCAAGAGAATCGTGATCTTAAGGACTCGTACACACGGGCGTATTAAAAAAAATAAGTAAAACGTCGGCGTTAATGCGCGTTAGTGAGCGTCATTAGGCGTTTAAAAAAAAAAACAAAAAAAAAACATTCCTCTGCTATTTTCTCCTATCGTTCACTGACAGACGCAGCTCTCCATTACGTGTGGGGTTTTATGCTGGTCTCACTAGGAGTTAACTAGGCAGGGAAAAGAAACAGCTGGCCCCTCCCATGGGGGCCGTCCTCTCTTCCCACATAAAACCCCCTCATAGCATAGCTCTTCAGTTTCAATGCCTAGTTTGCAAGGAGTTGACCTGGCTTCCCTTCAGGGGAATTGCGGTCCTGTTTGTGACCGTTTTTTATTCAATTTTCTTTTACATTTATTTTTATTTGTCTTCTATCAAGCAATTGATCAGCTATCAAGAAGCCGGTCGGGGCATAGAGACCGATGCGAGCCAGTCCCGCCCTATGTGGACCCACTGCATTGTGCTCGTTCCATGCGGGCGGCCTGGGGTGATCCCCCCTTACGCCCAGCCCCGGATGCGATTCGGGAAGGGCGACTTCTGGCTGGCAGCATACCACCCAAGCAAAAAATATTTTGCTGGGTAGCCGCCGGTAGGGGCGCGTGGAGCCCTGTTCACCCCCCCCCCCGCACCGCACCCGATCGTCTAGCGCCGTTCGGTCGTTTTTCGCCGCCATGCGGCGATCGGCTGCCATTTTGCGGCGGACCGCCGCCATTTTGCCGTAGCCACAGACATATTTGGCCTATGGGGCTTTCCCTCTAGCACTCAGAGCTTCCATTTGCGGTACTGCACGTTCCCTGCAGGTGTTTTTCGGCCTCTAGTGTTCAACGGCGGCCATATTGGAATTCCTGCTCATGCAAAAAACGTGTCTACAGCTTTTTACTTTCACTTTGGAACGGTGTGTGCTCCTGAAGGCGTGGCTCTCTGATGATCCTCAGGGTTATGCAGCAAACAGCAAGTATAGCTGGGCTCTCCTGTGGCGGCGGGTGCAGTCCTCCTGGGTCCCCTGGTGCACTGTGGGGTGGTGGTGTGCGGCTGTGTGGGGGTGCCTTTAACCTTTTTCTATGCATCGATGTGTTCCTAAGGGAGCTGAACATGCTAGGAGCGCAACCTGCGCAAGGGGCTTTTCTGGACCAGTTGTGGCGGTCTTTAGTGATTTTTCCCCAGGGCGGATGTCACCAACAGGCCCCCCAAGAAGCATCCCCCTCCCCCTCCTTGCTTTTCAAGGGAGGATTTTATGATCCGGAAGGTCCCTCAGACGGAGCAGAGGATCAGGGGATGGCAGCTGCAATTATAATTGGTATTGCACTGCGATGCGATTGAGCCAGGACAGCGAATCACTGATTTCTGCATGTGGTGTGGTCCTCCAGGCTCCCTAGGGCGCCCAAGGCTTACCCATATGATCTTTTTCCTGATCGCCTTGTTTGTTGTAAATGGCAGTGTCCACAGCATTCCTTTTAGCGCAGTGGAACTTGTGCCTGGCAGCATAATGCTTGCTGGCTCAGATCCTAAGCATGACCTGCCTGAGGTTTGCATGTCCTCCCGCTGCTCCGGTTTCCTCCCACACTCCAAGGGACTTGACGGTTCGCTGCTCGCTATCCCTTGAGGAAAGCTTTTTAAAAAAAAAAAAAAAAAAAAAAGAAATGGGAGTCGCCTTGGTGTCCCGCCTATGATCGCTTTAATAAGACAACGACCAGTCCTCTGGAAGGGGTTCTTGCATTCAAGGGCCCCGCTGCCAAAGACAGAGGCGCTGTTAAGGTCGCTCTTCCTGGTGACAGGCTCTGCGGCCAGCCCTGACGTTCGCCATGGCGGCGCAATATCTGTCTGAGCTTATGACTGAGCTCCAGAATCTTCTGGACTCTGGCCGCCTGCTGGATACGCCGCAGTGGGCTGACTTTTTGCTCCGAGGTCTCAAGTACCTTGGTGATGCGGCCGTTGATTTACTGCCTATGTGATCCAGGGTAGCGGTGTTGCTGTATCCTCAGACGGGTACTCTGGTTGCGTTTTTGGTCCGGTGACCATGCTTCCAGAAAAGGTCGCAAACCTTCCCTTTCAGGGTGGAGGTCTATTCGGTCCATGGCTGGGTGAGATCATTAAAGATTTCACAGGAGGTAAGTGCCTTCCTCCCAGAGCCCCGGAGGCGTGAGTTTTCGCTGTAAACAGGGGCCCCCTACCTCGGGTCAGAAGAGGTTTCTCCTACGTTCACTGACAGACGCAGCTCTTCATGACTTTGTGGGGTTTTATGTTCGTCCTACCAGGAGTTAACTAGGCAGGGAAAAGAAATCAGCTGGCCCCTCCCCTGGGGGCCGTCCTCTTTTCCTACATTAAAACCCCCCCCTCACAGAGGAGCTCTCCAGTTTCAATGCCTAGTTCGCAAGGAGTTGATCTGGCTTCCCTATGGGAACTGCGGTCCTATTGTGACCATTTTTCTTTTTTATTTTATTTTTTCTTTTTTCTGCAATCAAGATGATCTGCTATCAAGTAGCCGGTCGGGGCATCGAGAGTCTTCATGCTCTGTACTTTCCCCGACCTGGCCAACATGATGCGAAGCCGGCCCCAACACAGGGACCCGCCGCATCTTACCCGTTCCGTGCGGGTGGCCCGGGGCGAGATTCCCCATATTGGACCCCTTCCCGATTCGCTCGGCAGGGTGACCCTGGGCCTGCAGCGACCCCCTGCCAAGGGTGGAAAGTCTGCATCCGGGTGGCTACCGTGGCGTCGGACTGGTAAGTGAACGCCCTGCCTTCCTCCCCACATGGGGAGTGAAGAGGGCCCGACGTCCAAAAATGCAATTTTCTCCTTACGTTCACTGACAGACGCAGCTCTTCATGACTATGTGGGGTTTTATGTCAGTTACTACTAGGAGTTAACTAGGCAGGGAAAGAAAACAGCTGACCCCTCCCCTGGGGGCCGTCCTCCTTTCCTACATCAAACCCCCTTCCTGTATAGCTCTTCAGTTTCAATGCCTAGTTTGCAAGGAGTTGACCTGGCTTCCCTTCTGGGAAAAGAACTCGGTCCATTGTGACCAAATTGTCATTTTTTATTTTTTATTTTACTTCAATCAAAAGATGAATCTTCTATCAAGAAGCCGGTCGGGGCATAGAGAGTCTCAGTGCTCTGTACTTTCCCCGACCTGGCCAACATGATGCGAAGCCAGTCCTGCCACAGGGACCCGCCGCATCAGGCCCGTTCCGTGCGGGCGGACCGGGGTGCGATCCCCCCACTGGTCCCCCTCACCGATGTAATACACGGCAGGGCGACTTGGGCCTGCAGCATACCGCCTTTATGGCGCACAGCCTGCTTCGGTGGCTACCGCGGATGGGTAAGTGAGCGTCCCCCCTACCAGGGGCACGGGGGGGGGGCCGACGACCGCCGCATAACGCCCGGGACTGCCACCGTTGGGACACTAGAGCTCCCTGCCCCCCGCCACACGTCCCCGCCGCCCCCCCCAGCACCGCTGCAAATTTTTCCGGCCTTCTCATCCGGATCGCCATGTGGCGATCGGCCGCCATTTTGTGGCGGATCGCCGCCATTTTGCCGTAGCCGCGGACATTTCCGGCCTATGGGGCTTTCCCTCTAGCGCTCGGAGCGGCCATAGATGGTACTGCACGTTTTCCTGAGAGGGTGTGTTGGCCTCTAGTGTTTCACAGCGGCCATTTTGACTGCATGCTTTGCTATCTACACGTGGCTGTAGCCTCTCTCCCTCTCAGAAACAGCGGTGACAACGCAGACAGCTCTTCAGGACCGATCTGCAACAACTGGCAGCGGACTGCAAGTATAGCTGGGCTCCCCTTGGGTGCTGGTGGTGGTGGGCACTGTCCTCTGTATAGGCCTGTGGGTGTGTGGCTGGGTGTGGGCGCCCCTTCTCAGTCCTTTTAGGTGTCATTTTTTTCTGTAAAAAAAAAAAAAAAAGAGAGAAAGGGGTATGTTTGCTGACCCTGCTGACAAGGGACCTTCTGGACCTGCTGCGGGCGGTCCTCAGTGAGTTTTGCCTCGTTCGAACGTCACTCTGTGGGTCCCCAGGCAGCGTCCCCCTCCCCCTCCATTATCATTTGGGGAGGCATCCCAACTAGAACTGGCATCCGGGGTCTCTGGGACCCCTGCGGACCTTTCTTATGTGGGATAGGAGGTGTTAGTGCACGGAACAAGGGCTGGCAGCTGCACAAGAAACAGCTCTTATGGCCACATTGTTGCATTAAGTCGCAGCTGCATCAAAGATGATCTGCTGCGCACGTGCGTGATCTCCTAGGCCCCCCAGGGCCCAAGTCTTATCCCTTAACACAAATTTTGACCATTTCCTGTCGTGAATGGCACCCCCAGCGTTTGCCTTTACCAATGACACGCTGATTTTCACTATCCCTTTGAGGAGAGTTTCTAAGTAGTGGTAGTCCCCTGCAGTGGACCCACCGATTGCACGCCTTACTAGGGCGGCTGTTATCCCTAGGGAAGGCTCCCTTCTTTTTAAAAAAAAAAAAAAAAAGTTCCCGCTGACAGAAAGACAGAAGCACCTCGAAGGCTCTGTTCTGAGTGCGGGCCTTGCTGTACGACCGACACTGGCCTCGGCCATGGTGGTACAGCGCCTTTATGAATGCATTATCTGGGAACCTAAAAATGACACTGTAAAAAGGCTGCGTTTTTACTCCAGAGGATCATATATCTCTGTGAGGCGGCCATTGACATTTTGCCCTTATTGTCCAGAACACTGATCGGCCGTTAGGCCTTACCGAATTCCTTGGCTGCGTTCCTAGTCGGACGACCATGCTCCCAATGGAGGCTTGACTAACTTCCCCTTTTCAGGCTGAACGTCTCTTTGCCCACGGCTTGTTGTAGTCCTCAAGGTTTTCACGGGGGGGAGGCATTTCTTCCTCAGGAACCCGCAGGCGTAAATTTCGTCGCAGGCGGGAGCCTCCCTTCCCCCCAGGTCAGCGGATAAGGACTCGCTCTGGTAAGCCTGCTGCAGGGGCCGGACGACGGCAATGGCAGCGCAATAGAACAGACGGAGGACAAGTTTTCCTCAGCCTGATGGGTTGCCTCCGCCCGGGGGTCGGGTGGGGGCATCTTCTGGGGCTCGCAAAGCGGTGATTGTCCCGTTTTCCAGACTGCTGGGTCCGGGTAGTGGTGCCCACCGGCTACAGGATAGAGTTCCCCTGGTTTTCTCTACCCCCAGACTGGTTCTTCCTTTTTTCTTTTCAATATTACATTTCCGCGGCAGCATGGCCCTATCCGAGCCTGCACAGGCCCCTCAGACTAAAGGGCGTTTGTTCCGGTCCCCTCAGGGAGAGGTTCCGGGTTTTTTTGCTCACACCTGTTGTGGTTCCCCACAAATGGGGAGGACTCTCGGTCAGGAGGGGTAAACACCCCTTGGTGTTGTCCACACTCGTTTTTTTGGGCCTTGGAGAGGGACTCCCCTGGCCTTGTTTGCGGGAAATCAGACTCCCCGGACACGTCCGAGCCTATCCCGGTACGACGGCGCCTTTACATTATAACTTTTCTTTTTTCCTTCTTGGTCAGACCCCCATCTCTTTTGGTCCCCTTGAGATAGGACATCGGCCACCCGTGGTGATGGGCCTGGGTCGTCAGACCTTTTGCCCTGTTAGTGGCGAAACGCTCGGGGTCTTCTACGGGGGTGGGCTGGGGGCCCGCCTCCGTTGGGTAGTCCGACTCCT
>BLSH010499426.1:1366339-1387438 GCA_018402905.1 Glandirana rugosa
GCGTTCTGCTGCAGGGCCTGAACAAAAAAACTGGCTTTGAGTACCCTCAAGGGCCAGATATCGGCTCTGGCGATTCTCTTTCAGAGACCTTTGGCTTCGCACTCGTTGATTCGTACCTTTGTACAGGGTGTGCGACACGTGGCGCCACGGGTGAAGGCTCCGATGGCTCCATGGTATCTGCATTTGGTGCTTTCTGTTCTTCAGAAACCGCCATATGAGAATATCAGGGAGATTTCCTTACGATTGCTGTCGCAGAAGGTGGTCTTTTTACTTGCCATCACTTCCCCCAGACGGGTGTCAGTGCTGCTAATTCAATCGTGCAAGTCTCTCTACTTAGTCATGCATAAGGATAAGGCGGTCTTGCGACCCTCGCCTTCCTTCCTTCCGAAGGTGTTCTCTTCCTTTCACATTAATGAAGATGTTCTTCCTTCATTGTGCCCTCGTCCATCACACCCAAAGGAGTTTGAGTTGCATGCTTTGGACGTAGTGAGGGCCTTACGAGGGTACTTGGCTGCTACAGCTTTTTTTCGAAAAGCTGATGCTTTGTGCTGCCAGAGGGTCCGCGCAAAGGGTTAGCGGCCTCGTCGGCTGCGATTTCTCGTTGGTTTGGAAAAACCGTGACCCATGAGTATTCTGTTCAGGGCGAGGTCCCCCCCTTTTCCGGTCACGGCTCATTCTACCCGGGCTGTTAGCACTTCCTGGGTTTTCAGACACCAGGCCTCGGTGTCACAGGTGTGCAAGGTGGCCACTTGGGCCTCGGTACACACTTTCACTAAGTTTTATAAAGTTGATGTGTTTGCATCTTCGCATGTTGCTTTGGGCCGCAAAGTTTTCAGGCGGCAGTGTAGGCACGTCTGGTGCCTCCTTAGAGGTTCAGTTGGGTACTGTTAGTGTTTACCCACCCCTCTTTTTGACACCGCTTGGGGACATCCCCACACGTAATGGATAGCTGCGTCTGTCAGTGAACGATAGGAGAAAAAGGGATTTTATTAAAACTTACCGTAAAATCCTTTTCTCCGAGTTCACTGACAGACGCAGCACCCACCCCTCTGAGTTATGCTATGAGGGGGTTTATGTGGGAAGAGAGGACTGCCCCCATGGGAGGGGTCAGCTGTTTCTTTTCTCTGCCTAGTTGACTCCTAGTGAGACCAGCATAAAACCCCACACGTAATGGATAGCTGCGTCTGTCAGTGAACTCGGAGAAAAGGATTTTACGGTAAGTTTTAATAAAATCCCTTTTTTGTTAACCTGAAAACGCCGGCATCAAAAACGCCGGTTAGCGTCGGTACGGCGTTGGTGAACGTTTTGCTGGCTCATCGTCCAAAATGCTACAGCCTCGGAACCCGCTGGTCCCGCATTCTATTTACAGCTCACGAACGCAGACGCCCTCTACAGCTCAAAAACTTTGGCGTTTTTATGGGGCCATTGAATAACATGGAGAGCTGCAAAAATGCTAAATAACGTGGCTGTAAAAAATCGCCCATGTATGAGGCCTTATTCTAAGGAAAAAAATTGTGATTCTCGTTTTAGCCAGAATCGTGTAGCTCAAATTAATATACAGTGTGTGTGTGTGTGTATATAATCTATCTATCTCTATCAAATAAATAATTTCCTATTACATTTTAGATATGGTTTATAACATGACCAACTTGCCTAATAGGCCTAGGAATGTGTGATGCAGTCAGGTGCCTCGCTTTGTTCTGCTCATAATTAGCAGATGCCTGAAGATATGGTCGGCCTTCACTTTCTTCTGATTTTTTCTTAAAAAGAAAGTGCACCTGTCTGCTCCAAAAGCATGGGGCAGAGGCTCAAGCTAACTTGTATGTATATTATTATGAGTTAAAAAATTACACTATTAGGCCTCATACACACGGGCATATTAACAAAAGGAGCTGTAATGTCAGGACCGACATCAGGAAAAAAATTGCTTCAAAAACGCGATTTCATCTGCGTTTTGCATTGGCGTTAATGCGCGTTATTAAGCATCAGCGCTACGTCGCGTTTTGTTTGAAAATACATCCCTCTGCTATTTTTGAACCTGAAAACGCTGGCGCTAAAAATGCTGGTTAATGTCGCTACGACTTTAATGCGCGTTTAGTGAGCGTTTTGCCAGCTCGGCGTCAAAAACGCTCTAACGCTGCAGCTTCAGAACGCAATGGCTGTGGGTTCTGCTTTCAGATCACAAACGCCCGACGCTATCTACAGCTCAAAAACGTCAGCGTTTGTATGGGGCCATTGAATAACATTGAGAGCTGCAAAAAATGCTCAAAAACGTATAAAAATATATATACCGTATATATTATTATTTTTTCCCATCAAACTAATGAACTGTAATTTTTCTTTTTGTGCCACTGTAGGAAACCTTTGCAAGAGCAAAAAACTGGGTGAAAGAGCTTCAGAGGCAAGCTAGTCCAAACATTGTAATTGCCTTGTCTGGGAATAAGGCTGACCTCTCCAGCAAAAGAGCTGTCGACTTTCAGGTGAGCTTTCTATCTTTGTTCCCCACCCAATACAGAGAGCGCATCCAGAATACTTTCATACCTTATTTTGTTTTGTTGCAGGAAGCTCAAGCCTATGCAGATGACAACAGCTTGCTATTCATGGAGACGTCTGCTAAAACCGCTATGAATGTGAATGAAATATTTATGGCTATAGGTGAGACGTCTCACTAGTCTTTACTTGGGGTCAGCAGATAAACATACTTTCATTTTGCTCTACGCTTATAATTAAGTGGCTACTCCATATTTGAGCAAATCCTGCTTTAGATTGCTCTGCTCTGTGGTTTTTAAATGAATCGGGTTAGTACTGTAAGAAAATGTGATTGCAGGTCCTAGATTAACCCATATACAGCATACACACATCCCAACTATCAACAGGGACCTACTGAAGGAGGTGGTACCAGCCATTTTTTAAAGCTGGCGAACAATTTAACAAACCTAGCTGCTCCAGCTCGCATATTCCCAATGATCTCTTTAGTATCTTCAGATGTGAAAAAAATATTAACTGTACTTGTGATATCATCAGTTTGACTTTACTTAGTGATGCATGCACATTGAACTATGTATCCCATCAATGCTTTGGGATGGTAGTTATTTGCAGTGGCGGCTGGTGGGTTTATTTTGGTGGGGTGGGACAAACAAACACCATAGTCCAGCGCCTGTATGTATATCAGGGAGCCAGATGCATGGATTGGGGGGGGGGGGCGGCGCTCGTGCTCCGCTAATGGAACGGGCCGCCACTGGTTACTTGACGCAAAGGTAGATGGAAATGATATTGAGTGCACAACTGAGCCCACAGAATTACATGACCCATGGGGGTGGGTGGAGAGGAGTAGGGGTGACTCCTGCTCACTTCTAATAGCACCACCCATTGTTCCTTTCACGCTGACAATATGAGGTCTTGGCGCAAATGCTGATCAGTTTACACAGTGTGGGGACTGATCATCCTGCTGTGCATAGAGCAGCCCCAGCATGTGGTCCTCGCACAGTAAATGGTATATAGCATCTGAAGTCTTTTTTATATGAGGTCAGATGAGAATGCTGCTGCAAAAAGGTAAACCGAGCCAACATTATTACATGGCATGTATCTGCATAACAAACCACTGAATATAGATTTTGCCCCCAGTGAGGCCTTGTCAACAATTTTTTGTTTCATACCTTTTAGTTTTTTGGGTGTATAGGGGTTATACTGACAAAGTAAAGGCTTTTTTAAAAAATATGTTTGCCTTTAAGTAGCTGTGATTGTGGTGGTGGTAGTGTTAGTATGTAAAACCTGAGTTTTTAATGTGACTTTTAGCTAATGCTACATATACAGTACCTTTCTAATAGCCCTCATAAGAAACAAAATGCAGACATGTAAGGCCTTATTAGGGTTGGAGTCCAAGCTGTACTGACAGGTGGGGAGGTGGTAGGGATTGAAGGTGCTGTGGGGGATGGGATGAGAGTGGGGGGGGGGGGGTGAGAGGGGTTTTGGGATATCTGGATGGCCAGGAGGGACCTCTGAACTACTTCATTGGAATGGCAGTGGGCTAGAGATATTGATGGCTGTGGAATGAGAAAAGGAATGCAATAAGGCCTGATGTCCGATACAGAACTAAATGGTGACTTTGAACCTGCAAAGACAGCAACTGGTTTCAAATTATATATTTTTTTTAACTTTAAGTTTAAAGTGGTTGTTAAGCCACTAACTGATCATTATATCATCCCCCCGTCACATAAAAATATTTGTCCTACTGCCTGTGCTTTATTAAAAAAAAAATAAAATCTTCCTTTTTTTTTAACAGGGCCGTCCAGCGATAAGACGACCCCAGGCTCTCGGCTCTCCCCGTCTGATATCTCCAGTGGGTGCGGTCGATATTCCCTTGCTGACGTCAGCCAGGGAGGAGGGGAGGGGAGGAGAGGAGCAGAGAGTCTGGAGTCGTGTGATCGCTGGAAGGACACTGTTGAAACAGCTAGAAATCCCTTTTTTTTTTTATTTTTTTTTTTTTTTATTTAATAAAGCACAGGCACTAGGATACAACTTTATGTGACAGGGGATTCTATAAAGGTCAGATAGTTTTGAAGCAACGGGAAGAGGAGAAGATCAGTGCTAGTGAGAGCCAACAGGCAGGGGGGAGGAGTACCACGGTGTCAGGGTCAGCAGCCCAGATATATCGTGGTCAAAGTACAGGGGGAAGGGTAGAAACTGGCAGGATCAGACAGTTATTTCAGGTGATACAGGGGGCCAAATGACACAGTACAAGCACTGTGCTGTATATAATGCTTTATATGAACAGGATCAATTTTTTTTTTTTTTTTTTTTTTTTAAACTAAGTTTTATGTTAAGTTTTAACTAGTGTAGGGAAAACGTAGGCCCTCTTTCAAGTTTTTATTATGTCTGTGTCCACTGGGAATATTCACTGCTGTTGCGACCCCCAGAAAGTGAAGGAAAATATCCCCAACAGGACACAGATGGCAAAAAACATGAAATGGGTGGTTTCAGACTTTCCCTATCTTACTAAACAATAAACACATTGTCATACAGCTGCCACTACTTTTTGACATGTTAAGCATACTTTGAGCATAAAAATTGTGTAAATGTTAAGATATACATTTTTTATTTTTTTTTTTAGCTAAGAAGCTGCCGAAGAACGAGCCCCAAAGTGCACAAGGAGCCCCCGGAAGGAACAGAGGGGTTGACCTCCAGGAAAACAACCCTCCTGCTAGGAGCCAGTGCTGTAGTAACTGAGTTCCTTCCTTCTCACTTGTCGCTTATTGGTAGAGGAGAAAGGAGTCAAAACACAGAAATATCCATAATTACAACACCATACCATTTAAAAGCTTCAGATCAAGAAATAAACCAACAAGAAAATCTGAGATGAGACTGGAAATCCACTCTAATCATACTTCGTCCTCAGAACCAGAATGAACCCTGGCTCTGAAGGGGCTAAGATAGACGCTGTGAACCTGTATTGTACCATCTTCACCACTCCAGTTTGTAAATGATCAGCGTCCTGATGGATATCTCATTCCACCTGCACTTTTTTCCTTGTATAAATACTAATTCAATTTTTAAGTCTTAAGTCACTTTTAATATATGTATTATAAATATATAAATATGAACTATGATCTGATTAACTCTCCATTTCCTTGCCCTCTTGTCCCTCCTCCATTTTAGTAGCTTTGGTGGTGGGTACAAAAGGGTAGAGGAGCTTCAGTTGTTGAGCTCTCAGAATGCTAAAGTGCATCTGATCGAACTTGATGAAACATGTTCATCACAAGCTCTTTCTTAAAGGGTACCTGTGAGGCCAGAAATATGGGAGTTGCCATTGCTGATATTTTTTTTTTTTCTTTTAATGTGCAGGCTCCAATGTTGTCACCCTGGTCCTGTCTACACTACATTCTGTCAAAACCTGGAACAAGCATGTGACCTGCACAGGCTAGAATGTCTGAGCTCCAGTTCTGCAAATCCTTGCATACTTGTTTCAGATCACTGTCTCACTAGGTAGTCAAGTCAGGATCAGGATTACAGCACAGACCTGCACCTTTACTTACTAAGCAAGTGACCGCTCCCATATTTATGTCCTCAAAGGTTTCATATAAACAGTATATTGTAAGGACAGAAAGCTGTGTACATTGACATGCATATATGTATGGAGTGTATATGAATATATTTTTTTTCATATGTTTAATCCCCTTAATACAGAATGCCTTGCTAAGTTAAACTTTAATTCAATTGCCTTTCTGGAAAAAATGGGATGAATCAAAATGGCACCTTGGAGCTAAAACGGCTTACCAGGAAGTCACACAGCTTTTTGTAATTTTCGAAGAAATAGGTTGCTCATTGACTATTGCCTTTCTTCAGAAATAATCATGTTATTTTATATTCTTCATAGGTGTCTTCAGTCATGTGAACCATGTAAAGGTTGTCAGGGCCCAAAAAAAGCACTTAAGTAGTGGTTATAAAAAATAAAAAAAATCACTAAATGGTTTTAATGATCCGTGGCATTTCTGGAACTTAATCTGTTTGCTGGATCAAACTGTCAGTGTTTTGCCATAATGTTATGTTATCTGATATGATAAAATCACATTTTACTTGACAGCCACCTAATAAGCCATTTTTTATATATCCCATAGCCAACCAAATAGGGTAATTTCTGCAATCATGTGTTCTATTGCTTATATGAAGCCAGGAAAAAAAATGTGGTTTGTGGGTTATTAGCTGGCTACACACACCACCGTGTACCATGTGTAAGCAGATGAGAGGATTTATTTTGGAATATAGCAGTCTGGATGTTGCTGCTGTCATTACTTGTGAGTAGACTGATCTCCACTGTAGCGTTACCCCAGTAACTATATATTAGGACCAGTACAGACTCCATCTTCAAAACTTCAACTTTTATTATTTGGGAGCCGTGAAGCTGATTTTTGTAATTTTGGCTTTCTAAGGTGTCTTTCTGTCTCTATACCCAGTCACATGACCAAATATCAATTGTGAGTATTAAGGGGAAGGGAACCTCTATTTTTTCTTCATATTCTGTATTTTGTATTGTATGTTCTCTGCAATATGTACTTAATCAGTATATCTTGATAATACAGTATGTACCCAAATAGAAACCTTGTTTCTTCCATTTTGTGCATAAAAATGTAACTTTTCAGAGTGCATAACCGCAATCATTTGTTTGTGGTGATCGTAATTTTCTGTATTCCAAGTTTTTTTTTTTCAAGGTTATTGGTGACACCTGAAAGTGTAAGGTTGGTGTTTGGTTTAAAAAGTTAAATGAACTGAATGTTTGTTCTCTGTCCTGAGTTCTACTCATTTGGATCATGTAAAGCTGCGATTCTCTGTGCCAATGCCAAAGTATTAAACTGAATAAATAGTTGGGAGATGCCTAATACAGATAGAGCATGCACTGTGACTTGAGAGCAGGTGGCCTGGGCTTATTCATCTTCTCACTAAATTAATTGGGCTATGGAGGACCCAAAAACAAAAGTGTTCAATGTCAGTCTAATTTACCCTGCTCCTAATCCATTTAAAAGCTCATGGCGTTTGACCAAACCAACAAACATAAAATAGATAAATAGAACATTTCAATAACCATAATATTTGAAAACCAGAGAAGCCATATGCTACATATAATCCTGAGATTAATAGATTAAGTGAGGAACTAGCTCTAGCATGAAAGGAGTACAGCCAGAGCTATTTTAGCTATGCATCTTCTATGGTTTACAGGAGTGCAGTTAGTTTTCAGCCGACAGCAGGCTGAAGCATCACAGACCCAGTCCAGGCTCTGGAGGTCGGGATCCACCCAAGAGCCTGGACCGGCAGCTGGCTCAGCCTCTCAACGAGCCACTGGGAGATTGAGCCAGCTGCTCCCGTTCCCTACATAGCACAGCACTCCAGTGAGTGCTGGAGGAGCACAGCAGAGAGCCGGTGATTGACAGTCACTTGCTTTCTGCAAGCTGAAGATGATCAGCAGTGTTTGCTTGCTCAGTTCTCGGTCTTAGAGGTGACAAGGGGAAGCTGTAGCCATCTAGACAAGTATTTATTTTGTTTTTTTCTAATCCCATACTTCTCTTTTTGAATGAACATTTAATATGGGTAGGCCAAATTCTGCAATTCTCTGAGGGTGCTGCTCTTGGACCAGAGTGGGTGCGCTCTTGAATTACTGAAAAACAAACTACTTTTTCAGTTATTCATCTTATCGACCTTCTAGTGAGCAGTATTTGCAATTGGGCTTCATGTGTACTTGTGAAAATACAGCTACTAGTACACAGGATCAAGTTGACAGCAAGAACCTGTGTTGCACGCATGTAACCTTTGATGAACGTTTACATATGTACAGAGTTACAGCATACATGATCTCTATTAGCTGCCCCTGCTGCTTCGGTGGTTGCCGT
Source organism: Glandirana rugosa (assembly GCA_018402905.1). Taxonomy (NCBI): domain Eukaryota; kingdom Metazoa; phylum Chordata; class Amphibia; order Anura; family Ranidae; genus Glandirana; species Glandirana rugosa. The sequence continues at coordinate 1,374,718 of BLSH010499426.1, forward strand.
CCAGCATTCTTTGCTGCTTGGATGCAGTCGACTCTTGTGCTTCAGTGGAGAACTATTGTGCTTTTATGCATGTAAACGTTGGCATAAACATGTACATAAGTGATATACGGGCCATACACAGATTTTTCTAGATTGATTCCACAGACCTGAATACCACACACATTTACTGAACTTTACACAGCTGTATGCATATGTATGCTGTGTTTTTCCAGTCATGTGTATGAGTCCTTAATCTTTAACACGTTTGTCAAACATGAATTTAACCTTAGGTAGGTGATCAGTAAAATAAAAGTAACGTGTTATCAGTTTATGTAGAAATAATATAAAGTCCAGCTAAACAGACAGAGTTAAGTATCTATGTTGACAGCCTGTACTTTAAACCTACCCTCTAGAGCAGTGTTTTTCAACCGGGGTGCTGCTGCAAAATGATATAAAGCCCTGTACAGTTCATGTGTTAAGCGCTGTGTGCAGAGAGGAGGGGAGAGCACATCCCTTTCTTCTTCCAGGCTCTCTCCCCCTCTATCAAAACCAAGGAAAAGGAAGGAACGTTTTCCCCAAAGCAGCCACTACGGTTATTAAAAAAACTTTTATTAAAAATGAATGCACAATACCACAATCAATATATATCTGAAATTCACCTCCACCAATTCAATGAAAAAGACGTTGTCTAACAAGGGGGGTCCCAGCTGCTCACTCACCTCATGCATACACACAAAAACTCATTGAGACAAGTAGTATAGCCAAAAGTTAGTTGGTCAACCGACGTTTATTATTTAATACAGTCCTAATGGCATAATCATCAATTGGTGTATAGAAATGTATGTTGGGTGCTATTGGCATATCCAATTAAAAAAAAATGGACCTTGCAGTTGGCACACAGTCCTAGGTCCTGAAGTGCAGTTTCAGTGCAGGCGGAGAGAGCCAATTGTAGCAGGTGTGGTAAAGTGAGGCACAATGTAGTTGCTCATAGACCGTCCAGTCCTTCCCCCACCTAGTATCCCAGGGTGGGCTAAGGAGCATGGTATCAATAGGGGGAAGAGCTGCTTCCATCCACCGTTTACAAGGTACGTGGATACACCTGAAACAATACAGACAGATTATTCAAACAACCTGGAAATCAAAACTAACAAAACAAACACGGCATGTATCCTTTTTAAAAGCACACTAAACTGCAGTGTATAGATGTGTATCACCCATATAGAAAACAATGGAATTCTACTTCATATTTTTTTGCTAGCAGGAAAACTGAGAAGCATGAATAGGCCAGGATCTCCCATGTGCGGAGCAATAATGCTTGTTGCACTGACAACATTGATCACATTAAGGGCTCATTTACACTTGCTTCGGCTTCAACGCACATTAACGGCTAGTTTACACTTGTTTCAACAAGGCTTCAGACATGCTTTTTTAAAGCTCCTGTCACTAAATAAAATTGTTAGCTTACAATCCTGTTTACACTCGCTTTTGTTTTGCTTCAAAAATTATACCCCATGTAGCTTTAGTGGCGCTTCAAAGAAGTCTATGGCAAAGCTTGCTTGAAGCCTCATCGAAGCACCAAGCAAAAGCATGGTGTAAACAGGACTGTAAGCTAAGCATTTTATTTAGTGACAGGAGATTTGACTGGCCTTCAGAGAGCTTTAACAAAGCGTGTCCACAGCCTTGTTTTGAAGCAAGTGTAAACTAGCCCTTAGGCAGCCTGTTCATTTAAATAGGCTGCCAATGTACCCCAACACACTGGAAACTGCACCCAACCTTTTTTTGTGTGAATGCAGCACACCATAGTGCATTGCCACATGCTGCCTTGATTTGTTGAGGTGCCATTCACAGTCATTGATGCTACAGCACACAAACACTTGCATGCAAAGTCTTAATGTGTCCCAAACAATGTCATGTTGTCAAATTTATACTTTATGTTGTCTGTTTTATATCTGATTTATTTGCTTAACTGTTTTTTGATTTTACAAGAAGTTGCAGAAGCACTACTACCTGATGAGCATTGGATTATAGTGCTTGGTTACCTGTACTGTGACCTGTGTTGGTGCACTTCCTTGTACTTGAGGACTTCATGTGAAGAATAATGCATTTATATATAGCATTCTAGCTCTCTGTACTCACCTGTGGAATACACATACCTTCTCTTGTCACCACTTGCAAAGCTATAAAAATGAAGAAGTCACTTTGATACTGTGTGTCATATTAATTTTTATTCAGACTGTCCACAGCCGGTGCTGAGCCTCTTAATCGGTGACTTCCAATTCCTGCATTTCATGGTAGCAGAATTCATTTAAATGTGTTACTAGAACATTTGCACAAATCCACAATCTTTATCTTGCTGGAATAGGTCCATTCTGTGTGATGACAATAGTGCAGCTGGTGGTAGCTACTGCTAATGTAAACCATTCTCATTAGATTAGATTCTTTCTGCAAAGCAGGTACAGAGAAAGCACCGTGCTAGTCATCATAGTTAAAGAAGCAAGTGGAGGAGACTCTGGCTTTGTGCAACAAAAATACACTCCTGGTGTTACATTGCGGATATCTTTCAAGGTACAAGTTTAAGCCCGGGTTCACACTGATGTGGTGCGGGACATTGCATGTAATTCGCACAGGAATCACAGCATATTCCTGTGTGAATTACATGCTGTCCCTGGGGTGCGATTTGAGCCATGGATTTGTTTGGCTCAAATCGCACTGCATTCGCACTAAACTTACTTTTTCATACATCATGGGACACAGAGCAGGTTATATAATCATTAACTACTGGGTTATACGCCTCCTATGGGTGAATGGACACAGGTAATTCAAGTTGCCCCCCTATATAGCCCCTCCCAACTGGGAGCACTTCAGTTTTTTTTTTTTGCCAGTGTCCTGAATGTGGATAGACACTTCTACAGCTCTGTGGAGCTTCTATGCTGGTTCCCACACGGGTCCTTTTTAGAATCAGGGACAGCCTTCATACCAGATCCATTTCAAACGGCTATTAAAGCTAAGATAAATGGTACCCGGGCCTCGCTATGAAGACAGAAGAATATTGCAAGGTTTTGCCTGTAATGGGACTGCACGTGGAGCTGGACCCTGCATACAGGAAAGCCTGGGATCCCAAAACCAATGTACTCCTGCACGGTGCTCTACACGTCCAAGGGAGTCCAGGCCCTGCGGCGGGAATGGCGAGTAATCCCTAATGGGGATAATGTTGCTGAACCTAGCTGGCTTCCTGCAAACATAGAAAATGTTTGTTTAAAATGTCCCTCCTTTTGCCTGTACTTTTTTCTCACCACCAGAGGGCATGGCTAGAAAGGCCACAGTCATTCTTGGGTCTTGCCTGCAGTTCCTTTGAAGCTGCCACTAGGGGGAGCCTGCGGCAGTACTAATTTGTCCTTTCACTATGTAAGTGAATGGACGGTCATGGGGAGCGCACTCGCCGATCAGCGTGCACGCGTGATCCCCACAGGGGTATCAGGAAGTCTCCAGAAGCAGTCATGGAGCTTCTGCAACGTGAGGGTGCTGGGGAGTGGGCTAAAAATCCTGGTTTCACATGAGTCTGGGGGTGGGCAGCTGAGTCTGGCTAGGCAGGAAGCTGAGGTTGGGGGAGATGGGCTAAGCAATGCATGCACTAGCAACCATGGCTTCCAAGAAGCACACTGGGGGGGCAGGAGCATCGCTTCCTGTAGTAATGCTAGAGGCACAGGTGTGTTAACCACAGCCCCTGCTAAGGCTAGTCGGACCACTGTTGCCATTGCTTACCCTAAGAGACCAGAAGTGACCGGGCAATCTGAGCCGCTGCGGCTGTCTGGTATTGTAGCTGACCCCTCATCTGTTTTAGTTTGTTACTAAAGATGACCTGTTGGCAGCCTTGATGGGCTTGGAAACCAGGATTGCTGGTATGATTGCTTCTACCACACAGGGTAAGAAGTGTGACAGGTCTCCTTCCCCTAACCCTCTGATTCTGGAGCGAGAATGGGTTGATGAGAAAGGGCAGGTAGCTACAGGGGATCTGGCCGATTCTTTTGCAGACACTTCTGCTTCAGAGTCCTGAGCCATAAGAATCCTCAAGGACACCTGCCTCTCAATCTCCGAGGCTGCTGATCCAGGCACTTACACATAAGGTACGTGCGGCATTCTGGTTACCTCCCGTGGAGAGTCCTGTGAATGTGTATTGCTCCCTTGGGTCATTAAAACACCACAAGGTGCGCAGGGGTTCGCTTTGCACCCTCTCCTTGAGAGGGTGATGTATGCTGGCTGGGTGCACCCAGACTGATTGTTTATTCCTTCTAAAGGGTTTTCTGTGGTATATCCTATGGAGGAAAGGTTTTTGAGAAGGGGGGAGTACCGACTGTCGATGCAGCAGTCACATCCCTAAGTACATCCCTGATCCGGCCTCTTGATAATGCTCAGGTGTTTAAGGACTCTTCAGATAAAAAGCTGGAGTCCTTAATAAAGGCTTCTTTTTCCTTGGCTGGCTTTGCCATCCAACCTGCTGTAGCAGCTATTGAGGTATGGAAAGCCTTAAAGGATCAGGCTGAGAGACCCAGTGGAGACGAAGAGCCGGATTTGGAGTTCATGGAGGTACTCCAAGCTCTGTTTTGCTGTGGATGTTCTTAAAGCCTCAATACAGCCAATATCCCGGTTGGCTCTATTGGTGCATATTCACAAGATTTCGTGGCTAAAGACCTGGTCAGCTGAACTCCCCTGTAAGAAATTGCTAAAGGGGTTCCCCGTTCATGGCGAACACCTATTTAAGCAAAACCTTGACAAGTATATTAGGAACGTTTCTGGTAAGAGTGCGCTGCTGCCGGTCAAAAAAAAAAAAAACATTGGTCAAGTGTTCCTCCATCGGGGGTTCCGTTTCTGGTTCCTCTGATTTTACCAGTCCTGGGTGGTCTCGACGGCCACAAGGGTCTGGATCCAGAGGTAACCAGCAGGGTCAAGGTCAGAAAAAGCCGTGGACGCAGAAGGCCAAGCCTGCCACCAAGCCATCCTTGTAAAGGGATGTCCCCACTTGTGCGGGTGGGGGGGGAGGTTGTTGCACTTTCCAAGTGTATGGGAAGCGTTGGTCCAGGACAAGTGGATGTCACCACAGTGTCTCACGGATACAAGCTGGAATTCCAAGCTTGCCCTCCTCTAAGATTCCTAAGATCCAGAGTGCCTACGGATCCGGTAAAGAGGGGACGTTTGTTTCAAGCACTAGACCACTTGATCCGGCAAGGTGTTATTTACCTAGGTGCCAACAACCGAGAGGGCCACAGGTTTCTACGCGAACCTATTCACGGTCCCGAAGCCAAACCGGAAGGTAAGGCCTATTCTAGATCTCAAGGTCCTAAACCAATTTCTTGCGGTACGGCCGTTTCGCATGGAGTCAATCCATTCAGTGATTGCCTCGCTCCAGGAAGGAGATTTTTTTTTTTTGGCATCAATAGATGTCAAGGATGCATATTTGCATGTGCCAATTTTTGCTACCTCATCAGAGGTTTTGCGATTAGAAGAACGACATTACCAGTTTCTGGATCTGCCATTTGGGATCACAACAGCCCCCCGAGTCTTCATAAAAATTCTGGCTCCAGTGCTGGGCCTTTTAAGGTCATGAAGGGTCCTGGTAATGGGATACCTGAATGACGACTTGTTCAGAGATCAGCCTCAGTGCAGACTCTAGCAGAATGTGGCCCTAATAGTCCAGTTCCTGGAAAGCTTGGGTTGGGTCGTAAAATATAGGGAAATCCTTACTAAACCCAATTCAGTTTCCCCCAGGCCTACAGCTAGATACAGTCCAGGCAAGGGTACTCTTACCGCTGAGAAGTATCAGCGACCTCAAAGCTCTGGTGCACCAGGTGAGGGCGATGAGACACCCTTCAGTTCACTTCTGTATGAAGCTGCTAGAGAAGATGGTCGCCTCTTTCGAGGCAGTTACTTATACGCAGTTTCACTCTAGGGCGTTTCAGCACAACATCCGGGCAGAGTGGAACGGACAGTTGCAGACTCTGGATTCCTGCATGTCCTTAACGGCCAGAGCTCGATTGGAGTCTCGCCAGGTAAACCAGAATCTGTCTCAGCACAGATCTTTTCTTCCTGTATCTTGGAAGTTTGTGTCCACAGATGCCAGTCTTACAGGCTGAGGAGTGGTCATGGAGGACTCCGTGGTCCAGGGGAGATGGTCCTTGGTGGAGCGGAGATTGCCCATCAATGTCCTAGAGCTACGAGCCATTTGGCTAGCTCTGAGGTATTGGATATCCAGGTTGCAGGGCCATCCGGTAAGGGCACAGACCAGAGGTGGCTTGTGGCACCAAGAGTCAGTTGGCACACAGGGAAGTTTGCCTACTACTTTCTTGGGCAGAGAATCATGTACAAAGACTCTCTGCAGTTCACAGCCCAGGCATGGAAATTTGAAAGGCAGACTTTCTCGGCCACTAACAGATACACCTGGGCAAGTGCTCACTGCATCCCGAAGTGTTTGGGGAAATTTGCCTGCACCTGGGGGACACCAGAGATGGATCTACTCACATCCCGATTCAACGTCAAAGACCAGCAGTTTGTTTCCCAAGCAGGGGATCCTCTGGCTATAGGAGTGGGCGCTCTGGTGATTCCATGGGCCCAGTTCTCCTTGATTTATGCTTTTCCCCCAATCTCCCTTCTAAAACTTCTATTGTGCAAAATTTGGGAGGAGGCGGCAACAGTTATCTTGGTAGCGCCAGATTGACCCAGGATACCTTGGTACCTAGAGATAGTGAGGTTAACGGCGGATGGGGCTTGGCAGATTCTGGTCTGACCCGATCTACTCTCTCAGGGTCCTATATTCCACCTGAATATAAATGCGCTAAGTTTGACGGCATGGCTATTGAAGCCATGGTATTGAGAAATCGTGGGGTTTCAAGGCCTTTGTTGTCTACAATGGTAACTGCTAGGAAGCTAGTCACCAGGAAGATTTATCACAGGGTCTGGAAGGCTTACATTGCGTGGTATGAGGCCAGGGAATGGCATCCCCAAAAGTATGTGATTGATAGGATACTAGCCTTTCTTCAAGCAGGAATAAACTTTTGTAGCTGGCTTTAACTACAATCAAAGGACAGGTTCTGCCTTGTCCATATGTTTTCAGAGGCCTTTGGTTTCTCACGCCTTGATCAGGACTTTTCTTCTAGGGGTAACTCATCTGTTACCACCTGTTGGATTCCTCCCTGTCCATGGGATTTGGTTCTGGCAGTGCTGCAGGAGCAGTCTTTTGAACCTATTAGGGAGATTCCCTTGGTGCTTGTGACTAGGAAACTAGTCTTTCTTTTTGCCATCCCCTCAGCCAGGGTTTCGGAGTTGGCAGCTTTTTCTTGTAAGGAGCCATGCTTGAGATTGCACCAGGATAAGGTGATGCTGCGGCCTCTTCTATCCTTCCTACCAAAGGTGGTGTCGGCTTTTCATCTCAATCAAAATATTATTTTGCTTTTTTATTCTCAACCCTCCTAACCGGAGGAGAGACTAATTGCACTCTGGATGTGGTGCGTGCTGTTAAGATCTATCTGAAGAGATCTGCAGACGTCAGGCAGACTGATGCCTCCATTTTCCTTAAAGTGGTAGTAAACCCTCCTATCATTTTCAGCAAAGGAAGCTGCCATCTTGGCCTCTGTTCAATCTACAACTGCCATGATGCTGCACATGTGATCAGCTATGACACCAGCCATTGGATGGTTTGACAGAGCACAACCAATGGGAGTGTTACATTTCTGGCACGTGTCGGAAACGGAACTGGTTTTCAAACTGTTAAATGGATGGGTTTACTACCGCTTTAAGGCCCTAGGAAGGGTCAGGCAGCATCCAAGGCAGCTATTTTGCTGTGGATTTGCCATCTCATTAATCAAGCTTATGGTTTAAAGGGGATGGCTCTCCCATTCTGAGTGAGAACTCATTCGTACCCGATGTCGGTGGCACAAATTTGTAAGGCTGCTACATGGTCCTCAGTACATTCTAAGATTCTATCAAGTGAATATTAGAGCAGTGGAGGATTGCGCTTTTGGCCACAGCATATTACGGGCTGCGGTTTAATTGGGGTGTGTCTCCTGCCCCTAAGGTTATATTGCTCTAGGACTTCCCAGTAGTTAATTATTATATAACCTGCTCTGTGTCCTGTGATGTATGAAAAAGAAAATTGGATTTTTTTTAACAGCTTACCTGTAAAATCCATTTCTTTGTGTACACCACGGGACACAGAGGTCCCTCCCCTCGGTCCTCGTGGAGTTCATTGCTTGCTACCAAAGTGAAGTGCTCCTTGTTGGGAGGGGTTATATAGGAGGGGGGACTTCCTGTCTAATTTGATTTACCAGTGTCCATTCACCTAGAGGTGGTGTATAACCCAGTAGTTAAAGATTATATAACCTACTCTGTGTCCTGTGATGTACTGAAACAAATGGATTTTTACAGGTAAGCTGTTAAAATAAAATCCAATTTTTTTTTTGTCTATGCCAATATCAGATCACCCATGCGATCCGGTTCTGTAAAACACACTGTGCTTTGCAAACCGATTTCTATTTTGAGTGTCATTAACTTATCACACACTCTGCAATTGGTTTGCATGAATGGGTTGCGGTGCCGAATCTGCAGCAAATTCACTCTGTATCTACTGTGAATTGAGGCTCAGAGCTGCCATCCTTATGCAGCCTATAGATAAGTACCCCCCCCCCCCCCTTTTTCTTCATGCAACCAGTGGTTTGAATAAAAAATAAGAAAATGAGCCTATTCCCCATTCAAACATTTGAGATGGATGGGGGAATACTCCCTGCTGAGTTGTCGTATTCTGACAGAGTGGAAACGGGCTGAATCTAAAAAAGTCGACCAGTGGAAAGACTTCATGGATCAAAATTCAGTCGGTGCCTCCTGAACTGGCTGAATTTCGATCCATGTATGGCCGGCTTTATACCTCCTTGACCACCTGGCAAGTTAATTGCCTAGCAGAAGTATACTTGGTTTTTGGTCTGTTCACTGCCTGTAAAAGTTCAGGTTTGCCATCAAACGCGGCAGTTACAGGTTTGGGCCAAACTAACACTGACAGGAATTCTTTTAAAACCCTTCTCCAGATAAATAAAAAATATTTATCCCTTACAGTGGCGCTGTGCAATTGCTTGTTAATGTGTAGGGAACAATAGACATATATAGTACTTACCTCAATCCTCCGCTCCTCCTGGCAGTAGGCCAAGTCCATGCAACTTCTGCACCTCCACCCTCTAGCAGTCTACAGTCCTGATGTCCGAAGACCAGAGTCCATAGCCCTCCTGTCCATACAATGATGCTGAGGGACAGTCCACCTCTGTATTATGTAAGGGGAGAGGAGAAACGGTTTTACTTAACCAAACAAGATATTAACCTTGCCGTGAGTGCACAGTCCCACTACACGGCATAACATTTTTATTTTTTTTTTAATGATCTGCCCGGAGTTGGGCTTTAATAACCAACTTCTATGTACATGGTTTAAATGTTGTTTTTTTTCCCCCCACTCAAAAGCTAAAAAGTGTTAAGACCAATTCAGTCCAGAATGTAGCGCACTACAGTGTTTCGTTCTTGTGCACTGAGGCGCATTGTGACAGGCAGCCAGGGCCGTCTTTAATATTGATTGGACCCTGGGCAAACATTTTCTTGGACACTCCCGCCCTATGAAATTTCGCTCTCCATCCCAAAAAACAAATAAACATGCACTTATCTCAAAAACTTTAATAATGTAAAGAACTGGTCCACACTCACTGATTACTTGCTAGAGGTTACTGCACTTCCTTACTGCTCACTGATTGGTTGCTGTAGGTTACTGCACATCCTTACCTCTCACTGGTTGCAAGAGCTTACTGCACATCATAACCACTCACTAATTGGTTGCTAGAGGTTACTGCACCTTATTACTGCTAACTGGTTGGTTGCTTTAGGTTACTGCACATCCTTACTGCTAACTGGTTGCTATAGGTTACTGCTTATTATTGCCTCTAACTGGTTGGTTTCTAGAGGTTACAAAACATCATCCATGCCTGTGGAGAAATAATAAGTAGCATACTTACGCACCAAAAACATGTCAGAAGACACAAAATAGGTTTCAAACGTGGACACCAGAAATATGCACACAAACACCAGTTCAATTATAGTCAGTAACATTTTGTACCGACACACACGAACATGTCTGCAGACAAAGAGTCAGTACCATACTGACACACCAGGAACATGTCATAGATTACAGACTTAGCAACAACATGCAATGCCAAGCCACAGTTAACAAAGCCAGCAGACTACTCTCATGCAGTAAAAAGGGCATACATTCCAGAAGTTAATCAATTATTCTATCCTTTTACAAAACACTGGTTCATGCTCATCTGGAATTTGCAGAAAACGAAGGCACAACAACCCATTCAAACCTGCTCAAGTGTGAACCTAGCCTTAGAATGTAGGGCATTGGACAGAGGTCAGTAGTATGTAGGGCAGTGTACAGAGGTCAGTAGTATGTAGGGCAATGTACTTAAGTCAGTAGCATTTAGGGCAGTGGACAGAGATCAGTAGGATGTAGGGCAGTGTAAAGAGGTTAGTAGGCTGTAAATGCAGTGTACAGGAAAGAGTATGGCAGAGGGCAGGAATTGACAGGACGGAGGATAAGTTGGGAGGGTGCACACTACGGGGTTGGGAGGGCACATACCGGGGGTCAAGAGGGAACACACTATGGGGTTGGATGGACAAGCAACAGGGGATCAGGAGGGCACACACCAAGGGGTTGGGAGGACATATACCAGGAGGTCAGGAGGGCACACACCAGGAGGGCAGACACCACCGGATCAGGAGGGCACACAATACTGGGTCTGGAGGGCACACATCGGGGTCGGGAGGGCACACACCAGCGAGCAGTGAAAATCTGGGGGCAGTAACAATACTTTAATTATTGGTACATAAAGAAAACATCTTCCCATTTGTCAGCTAGCAGGCAGCACTTCTATGTTATACTGCAGTAACTTAGCATAGAAGTGCCTGCAAGCCTGCAAGCCACTATGAACTGCTAGGTGATTTTACCTCCAGGCGCACTCTCTTGGCTTGGCTCCCTCTGCCCAGCTACTGCCACACACCACCCTCTTCCAGGTGGGCGCAATCTCTGAGATCAGGCCCATCCCGCCCACGTAAGCAGCTGAAGCCTGGAGGTTCCACCTCGGGGACGGTCCTTAGTCCTGCAAGAGAACAGCAAAACTACTGACCAGCGATGTAGGGGGAGTAGCAGGGGGTGGAGATGTGCGGTATGCTGGGCAGCAATAGCAAAACAAATTACAATGAGTGAAATGGCTGTAAGATGTCCTGATCGCAAAGGCTAAAGGTTTTTCTCTGCATTAAGGAAAAAACATTTTAGATGCAGCCCCCGCCCCTAAATACTTACCTGAGCGCAATATGGGGCCAGCACTGCTCTCTCTCCCTCCTCACTGGACCCCGTGAGAGCAGAAGCAGCCATTGCTTCCTGCTGTTGTCAATCAAGTCCGGTGACAAAGGGTCAGAGGGCAGGGCAGAGTCGCACTGTCTGTGAATTTCTATGAATTCTCTTCCCCAAGTAGTGGTTTCAGCAGGGAGCATAGATTATTTAAAACTATTAGATGGGCACCTAACGACCACAACATACAGGGTGGGCCATTTATATGGATACACCTTAATAAAATGGGAATGGTTGGTGATATTAACTTCCTGTTTGTGGCACATTAGTATATGTGAGGGGGGGAAACTTTTCAAGGTGGGTGGTGACCATGGCGGCCATTTTGAAGTTGGCCATTTTGAATCCAACTTTTTTTTTTTTCATAGGAAGAGGGTCATGTGACACATCAAACTTATTGGGAATTTCACAAGAAAAACAATGGTGTGCTTGGTTTTAACATAACTTTATGCTTTCATGAGTTATTTACAAGTTTCTGACCACTTATAAAATGTGTTCAATGTGCTGCCCATTGTGTTGGACTGTCAATGCAACCCTCTTTTCCCACTCTTCACACACTGATAGCAACACCGCAGAAGAAATGCTAGCACAGGCTTCCAGTATCCGTAGTTTCAGGTGCTGCACAATGTTGAGGCCCACCCTACGCCTATGTGTGAAAACGTTGATTCGATACACGTTACATGTCGCTGCGCACGCTAGGGCGAGTGCAATAATTCTAGAACAAGACCTCCTCCGCAACACTAAACTAATGACCTATAGGGGGCTTTTTGAAGCGTTGCCTATAGAAAATATAGAGTACGGAAGTGTCACCATATCACGGACCCAAAGGAAGTAAAGGTTTGACATGTTGGGTATCCATTTACACAATGTAATCTCGTCTATATATTTAATCAAATTTGGGGAGTTGATTGTGTTTGTTTGCCCTAAAACTCACTTTGGTGCATTTTTTTATTGAAATTTAATTTCGAGTAATATCAAGTGACATAAAAAATTGGACATACCACTAATTTATTCTCGAGGGTGTCTGCTTTCAGAAAATATATAATGTTGAGGGGTTTAAACTAATTTATATATCTGCTCTAATGTAACACATTTACCTATGGGTTGTACAGTTTGGAAATGAAGGAAACCCAGGCACTATACCACTGTGAAGGCATGAGATATAAAAGATATCCGTTGCGAAGTTTTTCGGGGGATATCCAGTAATCAAATCACAACGCCTCCTCCAGAACAAGATCTTAATAACGTGAGCGGGATCGCACGCGTCGCTGTACATTGCACATAGCTTAGTTGCAAAAGTGTGTATCCGCATCC
>BLSH010499504.1:19148-30107 GCA_018402905.1 Glandirana rugosa
GGTTAGGGTTGGCTGGGGTTGGTTAGGGTTGGTTGGGATTGGATGGGGTTCGGTTACGGTTGGTTGGGGTTGGCTGGGGGTTGGTTGGGGTTGGTTGGGATTGGATGGGGTTTGGTTACGGTTGGTTGGGGTTTGCTGGGGGTTGGTTGAGGTGTTGGCATTGGCTTGGGGTAGGTTAGGGTTGGTTGGGATTGGTTGGGGTCGGTTGGGATTGGTTGGGGTCGGGTGGGGTTGGTTGGAATTGGTTTGGGGTAGGTTAGGGTTGGTTGAGGTTTGTTGGGGTCGGTTGGGATTGGTTGGGGTCGGTTGGGATTGGTTGGGATTGGTTGGGGTTGGTTGGGGGTCGGTTGGGGTTGGTTGGGGTCGGTTGGCATTGGCTTGGGGTAGGTTAGGGTTGGTTGGGATTTACATCCAAGCATTATTTAACTCTGTGGCTGGATGTGGAAATGAGAAGCAGATTGTGTGGAGGGAGAGGGATGGATGTCCCATCAATGTCCTCTAACGTGCGGTGGTCAATTAGAGTCTGGCCTTTGTATTTGCCAGGAACATGCCAAACAAGCTGTTAGGATGGTGTTTTCTTTGCGGGGGAGGGGTTGCGGGCGACGTGGTGGTGACACACATGCTGGCCGGCTGTGCTCTCCATTCAAACTTCACTTTTTACTCTCAAACTTTCTTTTTTTCAGAAATAAATGCCTGAGAAGCCAACAACTCGCCCATCCTCCCCTTCTCCTCTGAGCCCAGGCCTTCCATGGAGCCAAAACTGGGACACCATTGTGACTTCATAGCACTACAAACAGAGGTGGCTGCGCTCCCCGGCAGGGCATCCACCATGGTCATGGACTGAAAAGTACGACTTTACACTATATTACCAAAAGTATTGGGACGCCTGCCATGAACTTTAATGGCACCCCAGTCTTAGCCCGTAGGGTTCAATATTGAGTTGGCCCTCCCTTTGCAGCTATAACAGCTTCACCTCTTCTGGGAAGGCCGTCCACAAGGTTTAGGAGTGTCTATGGGAATGTTTGGTTCTTCCAGAGGTCAGGCACTGATGTTGGACGAGAAGGCCTGGTTCCATCCAAAAGGTGTTCTATGGGGTTGAGGTCAGGAGGAGAGGCCAGCAGAGTCCTGGTTCACCTCATGACCGGGTGGATTCAGGCCAGTCAAGTTCCTCCACCCCAAACTCCCTCATCCATGTCTTTATGGACCTTGTTCCAGTGAAGGGAACTCTTTGAGTTTGGGGTGGAGGAACCTGACTGGCCTGCACAGAGTCCTGACCTCAACCCGAAAGTCAAAACTTAAGAGTTCCCTTCATTGGAACTAAGGGGGCCAAGCCCAACCCCTGAGGGGCCAAGCCCAACCCCTGAAGGGCCAAGCCCAACCCCCTATGGGAGCCAAGCCCAACCCCCTGAAAAACAGGGGGGGGGTTTGCTGACACATAATGCTCATTCGCAGCTTGGCATGTTCCCCCTTGGCTCTAGATGACCTTGCCCCGGTGCTGGTCAACGGCGCCATTTTTAAAACTCGAAAGTATTCAAAGCCCGCAATCTCGGTGTTTTGAAAGCTCTAAGTGCAGAGGAAGGATTTGGGGTCTTATAGATCCCTCCATCAAGAGGGCCTGTCTCTTAAAGAGGACCTGTCACTAAAAGAGGGCCTGTCACCTAAAGAGGACCTGTCAATTAAAGAGGACCTGTCACTAAAAGAGGGCCTGTCACCTAAAGAGGACCTGTCACTTAAAGAGGGCCTGTCACTAAAAGAGGGCCTGTTACTTAAAGAGGGCCTGTTACTTAAAGAGGACCTGTCACTTAAAAAGGGCCTGTCACTTAAAGAGGGCCTGTAAGTAAAAGAGGGCCTGTCACCTAAAGAGGGCCTGTCACTAAAAGAAGACCTGTCATGTAAAGAGGACCTGTCATTTAAAGAGGGTCTGTCAGTAAAAGAGGACCTGTCACTTAAAGAGGACCTGTCAGTAAAAGAGGACCTGTCACTTAAAGAGGACCTGTCAGTAAAAGAGGACCTGTCACTTAAAGAGGACCTGTCAGTAAAAGAGGACCTGTCACTTAAAAAGGGCCTGTCACTTAAAGAGGGCCTGTAAGTAAAAGAGGGTCTGTCACTTAAAGAGGACCTGTCACCTAAAGAGGACCTGTCACTTAAAGAGGGCCTGTCACTTAAAGAGGACCTGTCACTTAAAGAGGGTCTGTCACTTAAAGAGGGCCTGTCACTTAAAGAGGACCTGTCACGTAAAGAGGGTCTGTCACTTAAAGAGGGCCTGTCACCTAAAGAGGACCTGTCAGTAAAAGAGGGCCTGTCACTTAAAGAGGACCTGTCTCTTAAAGAGGACCTATCATGTAAAGAGGACCTGTCACTTAAAGAGGACCTGTCACTAAAAGAGGGCCTGTTACTTAAAGAGGGCCTGTTACTTAAAGAGGACCTGTCACTTAAAAAGGGCCTGTCACTTAAAGAGGGCCTGTAAGTAAAAGAGGACCTGTCACTTAAAGAGGACCTGTCACCTAAAGAGGACCTGTCACTTAAAGAGGGCCTGTCACTTAAAGAGGACCTGTCACTTAAAGAGGGCCTGTCACCTAAAGAGGACCTGTCACTTAAAGAGGACCTGTCACTTAAAGAGGACCTGTCACCTAAAGAGGACCTGTCACTTAAAGAGGGTCTGTCACTTAAAGAGGGCCTGTCACCTAAAGAGGACCTGTCAGTAAAAGAGGGCCTGTCAGTAAAAGAGGGCCTGTCACTTAAAGAGGACCTGTCACTTAAAGAGGGCCTGTCACCTAAAGAGGACCTGTCAGTAAAAGAGGGCCTGTCACTTAAAGAGGACCTGTCACTTAAAGAGGGCCTGTCACTTAAAGAGGGCCTGTCATGTAAAGAGGACCTGTCAGTAAAAGAGGGCCTGTCACTTAAAGAGGGTCTGTCACTTAAAGAGGACCTGACACTTAAAGAGGACCTGTCACTTAAAGAGGGCCTGTCACCTAAAGAGGACCTGTCACTTAAAGAGGACCTGTCACTTAAAGAGGACCTGTCACTTAAAGAGGGCCTGTCATGTAAAGAGGACCTGTCACTTAAAGAGGACCTGTCATGTAAAGAGGATCTGTCACTTAAAGAGGGTCTGTCACTTAAAGAGGACCTGTCACTTAAAGAGGGTCTGTCACTTAAAGAGGACCTGTCACTTAAAGAGGACCTGTCACCTAAAGAGGACCTGTCACTTAAAGAGGGCCTGTCACTTAAAGAGGACCTGTCACTTAAAGAGGGTCTGTCACTTAAAGAGGGCCTGTCACCTAAAGAGGACCTGTCAGTAAAAGAGGGCCTGTCAGTAAAAGAGGGCCTGTCACTTAAAGAGGACCTGTCACTTAAAGAGGGCCTGTCACTTAAAGAGGACCTGTCACCTAAAGAGGACCTGTCACTTAAAGAGGGCCTGTCACCTAAAGAGGACCTGTCACTTAAAGAGGACCTGTCACTTAAAGAGGGTCTGTCACTTAAAGAGGGCCTGTCACCTAAAGAGGACCTGTCACTTAAAGAGGGCCTGTCACTTAAAGAGGGCCTGTCACCTAAAGAGGACCTGTCAGTAAAAGAGGGCCTGTCACTTAAAGAGGACCTGTCACTTAAAGAGGGCCTGTCATGTAAAGAGGACCTGTCACTAAAAGAAGACCTGTCACTTAAAGAGGGCCTGTCATGTAAAGAGGACCTGTCAGTAAAAGAGGGCCTGTCACTTAAAGAGGACCTGTCACTTAAAGAGGGCCTGTCATGTAAAGAGGGCCTGTCACTAAAAGAAGACCTGTCACTTAAAGAGGGTCTGTCACTTAAAGAGGGTCTGTCAAAGAGGGTCTGTCACTTAAAGAGGGCCTGTCACCTAAAGAGGACCTGTCACGTAAAGAGGACCTGTCACTTAAAGAGGGCCTGTCTCTTTAAGAGGACCTGTCACTTAAAGAGGGCCTGTCACTTAAAGAGGGCCTGTCTCTTTAAGAGGACCTGTCACTTAAAGAGGACCTGTCACCTAAAGAGGACCTGTCACTTAAAGAGGACCTGTCACTAAAAGAGGACCTGTCACTTAAAGAGGGCATGTCACTAAAAGAGGGACTGTCACTTAAAGAGGACCTGTCACTTAAAGAGGACCTGTCACCTAAAGAGGACCTGTCACTTAAAGAGGACCTGTCACCTAAAGAGGACCTGTCACTTAAAGAGGACCTGTCTCTTTAAGAGGACCTGTCACTTAAAGAGGACCTGTCACTAAAAGAGGACCTGTCACTTAAAGAGGGCATGTCACTAAAAGAGGGACTGTCACTTAAAGAGGACCTGTCACCTAAAGAGGACCTGTCACTTAAAGAGGACCTGTCACCTAAAGAGGACCTGTCACCTAAAGAGGACCTGTCACTTAAAGAGGACATGTCACCTAAAGAGGACCTGTCACTTAAAGAGGATCTGTTACTAAAAGAGGGACTGTCACTTAAAGAGGACCTGTCACTAAAAGAGGACCTGTCACTTAAAGAGGGCATGTCACTAAAAGAGGGACTGTCACTTAAAGAGGACCTGTCACCTAAAGAGGACCTGTCACTTAAAGAGGACCTGTCACCTAAAGAGGACCTGTCACCTAAAGAGGACCTGTCACTTAAAGAGGACATGTCACCTAAAGAGGACCTGTCACTTAAAGAGGATCTGTTACTAAAAGAGGGACTGTCACTTAAAGAGGACCTGTCACTAAAAGAGGACCTGTCACTTAAAGAGGGCATGTCACTAAAAGAGGGACTGTCACTTAAAGAGGACCTGTCACCTAAAGAGGACCTGTCACTTAAAGAGGACCTGTCACCTAAAGAGGACCTGTCACTTAAAGAGAACCTGTCACTAAAAGAGGACCTGTCACTTAAAGAGGGCCTGTCTCTTTAAGAGGACCTGTCACTTAAAGAGGACCTGTCACTTTAAGAGGACCTGTCACCCAAAGAGGAAGTGTCACTTAAAGAGGACCTGTCATGTAAAGAGGACCTGTCATGCAAAGAGGACCTGTCACTTAAAGAGGGCCTGTCACGTAAAGAGGACCTGTCACGTAAAGAGGACCTGTCACCTAAAGAGGACCTGTCACTTAAAGAGGACCTGTCATGTAAAGAGGGCCTGTCACGTAAAGAGGACCTGTCACTTTAAGAGGACCTGTCATGTAAAGAGGGCCTGTCACTTAAAGAGGGCCTGTCACTTAAAGAGGGCCTGTCACCTAAAGAGGACCTGTCACTTTAAGAGGACCTGTCATGTAAAGAGGGCCTGTCACTTAAAGAGGACCTGTCACGTAAAGAGGACCTGTCATTTAAAGAGGACCTGTGACGTAAAGAGGGCCTGTCACTTAAAGAGGACCTGTCACTTAAAGAGGACCTGTTACTTAAAGAGGACCTGTCATGTAAAGAGGACCTGTCACTTAAAGAGGACTTGTCACTTAAAGAGGGCCTGTTGCTAAAAGAGGACCTGTCATGTAAAGAGGACCTGTCACTTAAAGAGGACCTGTCACTTAAAGAGGGCATGTCTCCTAAAGAGGGCCTGTCACTAAAAGAGGGCCTGTCACTTAAAGAGGACCTGTCACGTAAAGAGGACCTGTCACGTAAAGAGGACCTGTCACTTAAAGAGGGCCTGTCACTTAAAGAGGACCTGTAACTTAAAGAGGGCCTGTCACCTAAAGAGGACCTGTCACGTAAAGAGGGCCTGTCAGGTAAAGAGGACCTGTCACTTAAAGAGGGCCTGTCACCTAAAGAGGACCTGTCACCTAAAGAGGGCCTGTCACTTAAAGAGGGCCTGTCACCTAAAGAGGGCCTGTCACGTAAAGAGGGCCTGTCACTTAAAGAGGGCGTGTCACCTAAAGAGGACCTGTCACGTAAAGAGGACCTGTCACTTAAAGAGGGCCTGTCACTTAAAGAGGGCCTGTCACCTAAAGAGGACCTGTCACGTAAAGAGGGCCTGTCACTTAAATAGGGCCTGTCACTTAAAGAGGACCTGTCACTTAAAGAGGGAATGTCACCTAAAGAGGACCTGTCACTTTAAGAGGACCTGTCACGTAAAGAGGACCTGTCAGTAAAAGAGGGCCTGTCTCTTTAAGAGGACCTGTCACTTAAAGAGGGCATGTCTCCTAAAGAGGGTCTGTCACTTAAAGAGGACCTGTCACTAAAAGAGGACCTGTCACTTAAAGAGGACCTGTCACGTAAAGAGGACCTGTCACGTAAAGAGGACCTGTCACTAAAAGAGGGCCTGTCATGTAAAGAGGGCCTGTCACTTAAAGAGGGCCTGTCATGTAAGGAGGGCCTGTCACTTAAAGAGGACCTGTCACTAAAAGAGGGCCTGTCATGTAAAGAGGACCTGTCACTAAAAGAGGGCCTGTCACTAATAGAGGGCCTGTCTCTTTAAAAGGACCTGTCACCTAAAGAGGACCTGTCACTAAAAGAGGACCTATCACCTAAAGAGGACCTGTCACGTAAAGAGGACCTGTCACTTAAAGAGGACCTGTCACTTAAAGAGGTCCTGTCACCTAAAGAGGACCTGTCACGTAAAGAGGGCCTGTCACTTAAATAGGGCCTGTCTCTTTAAGAGGATCTGTCACTTAAAGAGGGCATGTCACCTAAAGAGGACCTGTCATGCAAAGAGGACCTGTCACTTAAAGAGGGCCTGTCACGTAAAGAGGACCTGTCACGTAAAGAGGACCTGTCACCTAAAGAGGACCTGTCACTTAAAGAGGACCTGTCATGTAAAGAGGGCCTGTCACGTAAAGAGGACCTGTCACTTTAAGAGGACCTGTCATGTAAAGAGGGCCTGTCACTTAAAGAGGGCCTGTCACTTAAAGAGGGCCTGTCACCTAAAGAGGACCTGTCACTTTAAGAGGACCTGTCATGTAAAGAGGGCCTGTCACTTAAAGAGGACCTGTCACGTAAAGAGGACCTGTCATTTAAAGAGGACCTGTGACGTAAAGAGGGCCTGTCACTTAAAGAGGACCTGTTACTTAAAGAGGACCTGTCACTTAAAGAGGACTTGTCACTTAAAGAGGGCCTGTTGCTAAAAGAGGACCTGTCATGTAAAGAGGACCTGTCACTTAAAGAGGACCTGTCACTTAAAGAGGGCATGTCTCCTAAAGAGGGCCTGTCACTAAAAGAGGGCCTGTCACTTAAAGAGGACCTGTCACGTAAAGAGGACCTGTCACGTAAAGAGGACCTGTCACTTAAAGAGGGCCTGTCACTTAAAGAGGACCTGTCATGTAAAGAGGGCCTGTCACTAATAGAGGGCCTGTCTCTTTAAGAGGACCTGTCACCTAAAGAGGACCTGTCACTAAAAGAGGACCTGTCACTTAAAGAGGACCTGTCACTTAAAGAGGTCCTGTCACTTAAAGAGGGCTTGTCACTTAAAGAGGGCCTGTCACGTAAAGAGGACCTGTCACCTAAAGAGGACCTGTCACGTAAAGAGGACCTGTCACGTAAAGAGGACCTGTCACTTTAAGAGGATCTGTCACTTAAAGAGGGCCTGTCACCTAAAAAAGGCCTGTCATGTAAAGAGGACCTGTCACTTAAAGAGGACCTGTCACGTAAAGAGGACCTGTCATGTAAAGAGGACCTGTCACCAAAAGAGGACCTGTCATGTAAAGAGGGCCTGTCACGTAAAGAGGACCTGTCACTTAAAGAGGGCCTGTCACCTAAAGAGGTCCTGTCACCTAAAGAGGACCTGTCACGTAAAGAGGACCTGTCACCAAAAGAGGACCTGTCATGTAAAGAGGGCCTGTCACGTAAAGAGGACCTGTCACTTAAAGAGGGCCTGTCACCTAAAGAGGACCTGTCACTTAAAGAGGGCCTGTCACGTAAAGAGGGCCTGTCACTTAAAGAGGACCTGTCACCTAAAGAGGTCCTGTCACCTAAAGAGGACCTGTCACTTAAAGAGGGCCTGTCACCTAAAGAGGACCTGTCACCTAAAGAGGGCCTGTCACATAAAGAGGGCCTGTCACTTAAAGAGGGCCTGTCACGTAAAGAGGGACTGTCACTTAAAGAGGGTCTGTCACCTAAAGAGGACCTGTCACGTAAAGAGGGCCTGTCACTTAAAGAGGGCCTGTCATGTAAAGAGGACTTGTCACGTAAAGAGGACCTGTCACTTAAAGAGGGCCTGTCACTAAAAGAAGACCTGTCATGTAAAGAGGACCTGTCATTTAAAGAGGGTCTGTCACTAAAAGAGGGCCTGTCAGTAAAAGAGGACCTGTCACTTAAAGAGGGCCTGTCACTTAAAGAGGGCCTGTAAGTAAAAGAGGGTCTGTCACTTAAAGAGGGCCTGTCACCTAAAGAGGACCTGTCACTTAAAGAGGGCCTGTCACTTAAAGAGGACCTGTCACTTAAAGAGGGTCTGTCACTTAAAGAGGGCCTGTCACCTAAAGAGGACCTGTCAGTAAAAGAGGGCCTGTCACTTAAAGAGGACCTGTCACTTAAAGAGGGCCTGTCACTTAAAGAGGACCTGTCACTTAAAGAGGGCCTGTCATGTAAAGAGGACCTGTCACTAAAAGAAGACCTGACACTTAAAGAGGACCTGTCACTTAAAGAGGGCCTGTCACCTAAAGAGGACCTGTCACTTAAAGAGGACCTGTCACGTAAAGAGGACCTGTCACTTAAAGAGGGCCTGTCACCTAAAGAGGACCTGTCACGTAAAGAGGACCTGTCACTTAAAGAGGGCCTGTCATGTAAAGAGGACCTGTCACTTAAAGAGGACCTGTCACTTAAAGAGGGCCTGTCATGTAAAGAGGACCTGTCACTAAAAGAGGACCTGTCACTTAAAGAGGGCCTGTCACTTAAAGAGGACCTGTCACTTAAAGAGGGCCTGTCACGTAAAGAGGACCTGTCACTAAAAGAGGACCTGTCACTTAAAGAGGGCCTGTCACTTAAAGAGGACTTGTCACGTAAAGAGGACCTGTCACTTAAAGAGGACTTGTCACGTAAAGAGGGCCTGTCACTTAAAGAGGACCTGTCTCCTAAAGAGGACCTGTCATGTAAAGAGGACCTGTCACTTAAAGAGGGCCTGTCTCTTTAAGAGGACCTGTCACTTTAAGAGGATCTGTCACTTAAAGAGGACTTGTCACGTAAAGAGGACCTGTCACTTAAAGAGGACTTGTCACGTAAAGAGGGCCTGTCACTTAAAGAGGGCCTGTCTCTTTAAGAGGACCTGTCACTTAAAGAGGACCTGTCACTTAAAGAGGACCTGTCACTAAAAGAGGACCTGTCACTTAAAGAGGGCCTGTCACTAAAAGAGGGACTGTCACTTAAAGAGGGCCTGTCACTTAAAGAGGGCCTGTCACCCAAAGAGGAACTGTCACTTAAAGAGGACCTGTCATGTAAAGAGGGCCTGTCACTAAAAGAAGACCTGTCATGTAAAGAGGACCTGTCACTTAAAGAGGGCCTGTCACTTAAAGAGGACCTGTCACCTAAAGAGGACCTGTCACTAAAAGAGGACCTATCACTTAAAGAGGGCCTGTCATTTAAAGAGGACCTGTCACTTAAAGAGGGCCTGTCACTTAAAGAGGACCTGTCACTTAAAGAGGGCCTGTCACTTAAAGAGGACCTGTCACTTAAAGAGGACCTGTCACTTAAAGAGGGCCTGTCGCGTAAAGAGGACCTGTCAGTAAAAGAGGACCTGTCACTTTAAGAGGACCTGTCACTTTAAGAGGACCTGTCACTTAAAGGGGGCCTGTCACTAAAAGAAGACCTGTCATGTAAAGAGGACCTGTCACTAAAAGAAGACCTGTCACTTAAAGAGGACCTGTCACTTAAAGAGGACCTGTCACCTAAAGAGGACCTGTCACTTAAAGAGGGCCTGTCGCGTAAAGAGGACCTGTCAGTAAAAGAGGACCTGTCACTTAAAGAGGACCTGTCACTTAAAGAGGGCCTGTCACTTAAAGAGGGCCTGTCACTTAAAGAGGACTTGTCACTTTAAGAGGATCTGTCACTTAAAGAGGGCATGTCACTTAAAGAGGACCTGTCACTTAAAGAGGGCATGTCACCTAAAGAGGACCTGTCACCTAAAGAGGACCTGTCACTTAAAGAAGACCTGTCATGTAAAGAGGGCCTGTCACTTTAAGAGGATCTGTCACTTAAAGAGGGCCTGTCACCTAAAGAGGACCTGTGAGTAAAAGAGGACCTATCACTTAAAGAGGACCTGTCACGTAAAGAGGGCCTGTCACTTAAAGAGGACCTGTCACCTAAAGAGGTCCTGTCACTTAAAGAGGACCTGTCACTTAAAGAGGTCCTGTCACTTAAAGAGGACCTGTCATGTAAAGAGGGCCTGTCACATAAAGAGGACCTGTCACTTAAAGAGGACCTGTCACTTAAAGAGGGCCTGTCACTTAAAGAGGACCTGTCACTTAAAGAGGGCCTGTCACGTAAAGAGGACCTGTCACTTAAAGAGGGCATGTCACCTAAAGAGGACCTGTCACCTAAAGAGGACCTGTCACTTAAAGAGGACCTGTCACTTAAAGAGGGCCTGTCACTTAAAGAGGACCTGTCACTTAAAGAGGGCCTGTCACTTAAAGAGGACCTGTCATGTAAAGAGGGCCTGTCACTTAAAGAGGGCCTGTCACCTAAAGAGGGCCTGTCACATAAAGAGGGCCTGTCACTTAAAGAGGGCCTGTCACCTAAAGAGGACCTGTCACGTAAAGAGGACCTGTCACTTAAAGAGGGCCTGTCACTTAAAGAGGGCCTGTCACCTAAAGAGGACCTGTCACCTAAAGAGGTCCTGTCACTTAAAGAGGACCTGTCACTTAAAGAGGTCCTGTCACTTAAAGAGGACCTGTCATGTAAAGAGGGCCTGTCACTTAAAGAGGGCCTGTCACCTAAAGAGGGCCTGTCACATAAAGAGGGCCTGTCACTTAAAGAGGGCCTAAATTCACTGTCCTGGAGAAATCCACTGTCCAGGAGAAATCCACTGTCCGGGAGAAATTCACTGTCCGGGAGAAATTCACTGTCCAGGAGAAAT
>BLSH010499517.1:20955-36122 GCA_018402905.1 Glandirana rugosa
TAATCTGCAATCTCCAATTCTAAGCAGCGGTATTTGAAATCTCAAATTCCCCCAACAATCTGATCGTTGAGCACGATCGTAGCGATCGTTTTTTTATGCAGAGCTTGATCTGCAACTCAAAGCAGCGGTATGTAAAATCTCTAATTTCTGCTATCTGTCCTCAGAGCAACAGCACAGACAGCAGTAGTAAAGTAATCTATCTCAGGATGCAGGATCAGGTCTTAAAATGTCTCAAATCTCTCCCTCAAGCTTTCAGCTTCCTTTCCCTACACTAACCCAAGGAGCATGTGACTGCAGCACTGTGACTCCAGCTTATAAAGAGGCTGGGTCACATGATGCACTGGCCAATCACAGCCATGCCATTAGTAGGCATGGCTGTGATGGCTTCTAAGGGCAAACCAGTGAAACGCTTGTTGATTGGCTGCCCTGCAGCTTCTCAACACGTGGAGTAAAATAGCAGAACCCCGGACCGAACCCGAACGATTTTTGAAATGTCCGGGTCCGGGTCCGTGCCATGGACACCCGAAAGTTCAGTACGGACCCGAACGTTACAGTCCGGGTTCGCTCAACACTAGTCAACTGAGCACTGGCTGTGTATGACCGCCTGAAATGGCTACAGACTCTTCTGGCCAGCTTTAGCACATCTTCCAACCCTGGGTATGTATTTGGGAAATGCTGCACCACCAAATTGAGGACATGTGCCAGGCATGGCACATGTGTCAACTTTCCCTGTCTAAGGGCGGATAGGAGGTTTGAGCCATTATCGCACACCATCATTCCTGGCTCCAGCTGGCGTGGTGTGAACCACCTCTGGGCCTGTCCCTGCAAAGCTGCAAGAATCTCTGCTCCAGTGTGGTTCCTGTCCCCTAGACACACCAGCTGAAGTACTGCATGGCACCTTTTAGTCTGACTCATGGAATAGCCCTTTGAATGCTTAGGGGGTACCTGATGTTCATAGGACAATTCTGCAGAATCAAATCTCTAAAAACCTCAACAGCACCTGGCCCAGATGGCTTTTTCTGCAAACTACTACAAACAATTCTCTTCTATCCTCACTCCTCAGCTTACCAAATTATGCAAACATATACTCTCAGGCAATCATTTCCCTAGTGAAATGTTATTGGCCAATATGTCCGTACTCCCTAAACCTCACAAAGACCACACCCTTCCCAAAAACTATCGCCCAATTTCTGTTCTGAATAATGACATTAACATTTTTGGCTGTCTATTAGCTGACAGACTAGTGAGGGTAATTACATCCCTAGTTCATACAGACCAAGCTGGCTTTATCCCCAACAGACTAATTACAGACAACATTAGATTAGTCAGCAATATCATTCAAGACGCCAATCTATTCTCCCAACCTCTTTCCCTCCTCAGTCTAGATATAAATAAAGCCTTCGATAGTGTGAACTGGCCATATTTAGACTCAGTCCTTTCAAAATTTGGTATTTCTGACAAATTCTACCATGTCTATAAAGCACTTTACCACTTCCCCCAAACCAGAATTAAAATCCCAGGCATAAATTCAGATTCCTTCCCTATAAATAGAGGCACCAGACAGGGATGTCCTCTGTCATCATTATTATTCGTCCTTACCATAGAACCGCTTGCCTGGGCTATTACAAAGAACATAGATATTAAGGGATATATAAAAGGCCCCAATGAATACAAGTTTAGTTTGTATGTGGACTATTCCTTCCTGACCCACTTATATCGAAACCTAACCTGCTACAAGAACTCAACAGCTTTTATCAAATCTCAGGTTTAGGTGTTAACCTATCCAAATGTTCTATTCTACCTATCAATCTACCCCCTGATCTTTCCATAGCCATTAAAAACAACTTCTCATTTACCTGGTGCCCCAATTCACTCTGCTACTTAGGAGTTCATATCACCCCTCATTACAAATAACAAATGCAAGAGTTTAATTACAAAATTAATCAGTCAAAAATTATAAAGACAGCGGTGAATGTGAGGACATTGAAACTTTAAAAATAGACAACGTTGTCATTAAAAGCACCCACTACAGCCACCCCAACAACATCATGGAGACAATATATAATATTAGAGTATGCTAGCACCGGGCTTGGAGATGTATTCTGGGAAACCACTCAGGTGGCACGCCATTCACGGCTGTCTGCCAATACTGGGGACCTCCAGATCATCTATTGCCCGTGTTCCATACAACTAGAAGTAATCACACTTCAGCAGTCAAATAAAAGTGCACAGTTGCATATGACCAGCACCCAGGGAAAAAATCAAAGTCGGGAGTATAGTCCTGGATTCAGCAGTGCAGAGTGACCAAATGATAGGCTGGTATAGTTCAAAAAATTTAACGTGGAGTAGATCCTATGACCAAAATCTGATTGAGCAGATAAACATCATCAATTGAACACTGCGCACACTGGAACATACTAGTCAGGCTATGCAGTCCAATGTTAACATCATATATAGGAGGGAAGGACTCCCAGTAATGTAATGCTGGTGGATGAGCAAAATTGAGCCTGATGGTGAATCTAATGTCAGGTCCTATGTGTTCAATTAGTGCAGTAGGATGATCACTTCGTTCCAACAGGGGGTCTAGGATACTTGCAGTTGTTAAGTTGAGTGCTTACTGCGCTGGTGAAACCATGTGTATGCTAAATAGAATAATATTCCAAAGTACTCACAGTTGCTGCGCTAAGTGCTGATCATACTGGCAAGCTGCAGGTGTCGGTGGAACCGGTCGTTCAATCTGACTCCAACGTCAAGAGGGACGGCCATTTTATTCATTGTGAGCCGCTATGGAGATGCTTAACCGAGGAACCCTCATTCGGTGGAACCTTCGTTCGGTGAAACGTTCGGTGAAGAAGGGACGGATGTTTACTGTGAGGGTCACAGCCGCGATAGATCAGCAGAGGAAGTGACGTCCTGTCACTTCTTATACGGCAGGTCCGAGACAGCTGGAGTGGAACAATGTCTCCATAAGATGAGTGGGGTGGTAGCAGAGGAGTGCAGGCTTCCAACGTGTTTCGCCAGCAGGTGGCGCTGGTTTTATCAGGGTGAGGATGTCTATGGAAGAAGTCAAAATAGCATTGATAGAAATTCCTAAGTGACATCACTTCCGCCCATTTCCAATTCCAATTCCAATTCTGTAACTCACAGTATCCCCCTCTGTAAACTGCTCGGGTCCCGCCGCTGCTTTGTTAATCCACCCCCCTCCACTGCTGACAGGAAAAGGATGAAGGAGAACAATCCACCAAGCCCGCTTTGGGTCTTTCATCTTAGCCCTGCTGACCAGAGAAGGGGTAGGGGTGAGCGGGGGAATACTGGGCCACTCTGCTTCCCTTCCTGCTTCCCTTCCTCCGGTGCTGACATAGGGAGAAGCGGAACGAGTGGGCTCCGGCACATACAGCCCTCAGCTTGCCTCTCCCCTGTCACATTCACAGTGGGGCCGCTTGCATCAACCTGCCAGGAGAGCACACGGGGAATTGGTTGCTCCCGCTACACAGCAAAAATATTTGTGGGCAGTGTGGGCTCAAGGGGCAGTTGCTTTGTGCCCCCCAACAATGATTGGGCCCTGGGCAGCTGCCCCACATTAAAGAGGGCCTGAGTCTCTTACTATGCAGGCACTGCATGAATATGGGCAATGAGCACTTTATTTATTGCATTATTTTGCACCATATATTTTAATATTGGATATAGCACTGCACTGGTCTGTCATAGTTGTGTACTTTGTATCTAAGTATTCTGTTAGCTGCTTATTTTTAGGTTTTTTTAGGCCCGCAAATTTCTTTTTTTCTCCAGGAATCTATATTGTCAAGAATAATAACAAATCAACATTTTATATTCACGTTAATGATTGCATTTATTTATAAACTAAAAAAATTTGTGTGATCGAAATCTAATATAGACCAGAGTGTGCGGACAATTTATCGCTTTACATTCACAGTTTATAATAGTCATCATGTAAATGGATGCTAAGACTTTGGAGGCCTCAAATTTAGATTTATGAATTTTGCTGCTGTAATAGATGGGAAGTGTGGCTCCGACACAGGCCGAGGCACGGATACAAATCACATTGTAAACAAGGATGAAGAAATGTTTCTATTCTTTAAGACATCAAGTTATCAGAGCATGAAGAAAACAGTGAGTGCCTGGGAACTATGTGATCACTTGAAGTACCACATTTTCAAGAGGAACGTACAATACATAAATATGGACCCTGTGCATCTTGTTAAAATAAAGGATGATTGCCAAGAAAGGGAGATAAGATAGAATATTCTTCTCTCAACAGTTTTATATTGTACATAATAAAATTGACACTGGTAGTGCAAAATCTCACTGCTAAGTGAACACTTTGTCCATGCTGGTACTATGTGGGATTATTTTAGAGCTAAACCGCTAAATACACAGAGGAAATGCATATAAGGGAGCTGTTTTACCTGCCAAAGGATTGGAATTTCTGTCCACCCAGTCCTGAAATTTGCAAAGCTTTGCTCCACAATACAGCGTTGTCTGGCTGTGCAAGACACCTGATTTATTTCTACTACAGTTCGGTAACACTTACAAGTCTTGTACTTCTTCCAGCTTGTGACTGGACAGTGAAAGGAGAATCAGCAGACGGAAAAGTTCATCTCTTTGTCACTCTGCATCTTTCAGCATGTTCCTCTTCAACACATTTGCATGCAGCACATGTCGCTCACATCCTGGCTTGAAAAAGAGGTGTGGGCCTCGAAACATGTTACCATGCCCCCTGATGGCACTTCCTGTTTTAGCACTTCCTGTTCTCGCCTGTGCTCCATCATCAATTCACATGTGCATAGTTACCAACAGTCACGGATTTCCCGGGACATTCATGGGAATCTGATTGATGACCCAGGGAGACTTTGCCCAGGGAAAATCCCAAAAAATGATCAATGTCACGGGCAGCAACAAGCCTAGTAGACTCTTTATAGGAGAGCTTTCTCGGATCCTCCCCCTTCCTCCTCCTCTCCACTGAATTTAGCATACGAGGAGGTCAGGGGGCGCTTGCCTCTTAGGGATTGGGTGGGACCCAGAGAGGGGGCATGGCCAGCCTCTGAGAGTTGAAGGTGAATATGGCAGGCCGACCTGAGCTCAACTGCAGCACATGTGCATCCAAGTAGGGTTGCCACATCATCCCTTTAATCCAGGACACATATGAATTACACAGGTTCTGAGGCTAATTTAATGCAGATAAGGCACCAAGTGAGTTTAATTACCACCTTAATCAGCCAATAAACCTGTGTAATTAATATGTGTCCTGGATTAAAGGGATGATGTAGCAACCCTACATCCAAGCAGAGGTATGTTTCTACCCTGCAGTTTGGGCTCTCTGCAGTTCCATCTTTGGGGAAAATCACAATAGCTGGGCACTTTGTCTCTGTTTTTTGTGGGGGTGGGGGGGTCAAGCAGCAACCATTCAGGGACACACACACACTCCTTATCTCTGTGTATGTACTGAGCAAACTGCACTGACCTGTGTAGTGTACTTAACTCACTGATAACCCTCCCTTCTCCCATACACACTGCATTGTACACATTCATGGCCGTGTGAGAAGCCTCTGCTGTCAGCTGTGTCCTTAGCCTCTGACAATTTCTATCATGACCACAATCTCTGAAACCATCTCTTGCAGTAGGTCTGCAGCCTCTGGTATCATGTCCGCAGTCTCTGACCACCTCTTGTATTATGTCCGTAGTTTCTGACCACCACTTGTATCATGTTCGCACACTCTCTGACCATCTCTTGTATCATGTCCGCAGTCTCTGACCATTTCTTGTATCATGTCCGCAGTCTCTGACCATCTCTTGTATCATGCCCGCAGTCTCTGACCATCTACTGTATCATGTCCGCACACTCTCTGACCATCTCCTGCAGCATGTCTGCACACTCTCTGACCATCTCTTGTATCTGTTTGATGGGATCTGCCTGGGCGAATGGTGTTTGGAGTATCCTTATATAATGATTGTTAAACTTTCTGGGCATGCACATATTACTATTGTGGTGTAGGATCTGGGCCTGCTGTCCCTCCATACCTCTTTCTGCCATTCTTTCTCTCCCCCCCTGTCTTTATTTCTCTCTCCCTCTTTCTTTCTTTCTCTCTCACTCTTTCTTTCTTTCTCTCTCTCTCACTCTTTCGTTCTTCCACTCTCCCACTTTCTTTCTTTTTTTCTCCACCCCTCTCTCCCTTCTCCCTCTATCTCTCTTTCACCTAAGACTCTATTTAACCCCATTTAAGCCACGCCCAATATTTAGTATACTTTAAACCACGCCCATTTATCCACTCTGTTTAGATCATGCCTACAAATGAATGCCCCACCCCTAATTAAAATAATACTCCGCCTACAGACAAAAAAGTGTCCCTAGAAATTTTTTGTTGGCAACTATGCATTTGCTGCTTCCTGTTTCCTATTCTGAGGCTGCCTGGCAACCCCAGCTACCGCACTTCACCCCTTGCAGCAGCAGCTCCATCCTTCCACCTCTATTCCCTGATCACTCATCAATCCTCTTTCTTTTTCTATCTATATCCCCTTAGACCCCCCTTAGGCCCGCTGTCAGCTGATTCACGGGAGAGCACAAATAAGGCTGCTTTCACACTGATCTATTTTTGTTCAGTTAAAAACATTTGGGTGCATGTTTGGTCCGGTAAAAAAAACTGCACTAATAATGCATCCCTCCATTGAAATAATTGGAAATCGCATAAAAACGCATGGAAACAGCAATGCACCCATGGGAAGTTCTCAAGCTCAGGTTCACAGAATGACACGACAAGGGGAATCACATTATATCCAATGGTGTCCTTCTAATCAACTCAGCAAAGTGCAATTTTGGAAAAGAATCCTGGTGGACTTATTGCGTTTATAGCATAGATAAGTAGCATTCCTATCAGTGTTTTTCTTTAACCTTAACCCTAGATTATAATATGATTTCCCTTGTCATGCAATTCTTTGAACCCCAGCTTGAGAACTTCTAAAGACACACTGGAAATTGAATAAAAATCGTATTAGAATAGTGATAATTGATATGGGGAAAATGTGAGGCAAACATGGCAAAAATGCATCAAAACGCATAATATGTTACATTAAATTTAACTCAAAAAGGGAAAAACACTGCAAAAAAACATATGCGTTTTTGATGCATTTTTCATACAGAGCAGTGTGAAAGTAGCCTAAGTGCACTCCTGTGATCCAGTAGAGAAGTAAAAAAGCTTTTGCTCTGACCAAAAAACTTTTGCTGTACTTCTATTTCAAGATTTTTGCTCAGATTGTAACAGTCATGATAAGTATACAGTTGGCACAATGTAGAACTAAGCAGTTGAGTTCAGAACAGCTTTTAATATTGTATTACACTGTAATGTTACTGGAGGATAGCTCTGCTGGAAAGGTGGCAATATGCTGCACAAGAGGATAGCAAAAACCCACAGAAGGGAGTCTTAGAAAGGTTCTTCAGGATCAGAATCAGAATATCCATCAATATGTCCCTTCTCCTCAGGAACCTTCCCCTATGATAAGCACTGTTACTAACCAGCAAGTTCCTTTCCCTGACTTGCCCACTCACTCAGAACACACCCAAATGACATGGGATCCCTCTTTTAAAGGCTCCTTTGTTAAGATGGCCACCTGAACTCTTGCAGGAATTGGGTATCTAGTCGGATACCCGCTTACCCAAAGAGAGAACTAACAAAGTCCATAAGGAGACAATTTTCCCTTACCAGACTCCTCTTGGATTAGCACTCTGCCATCCACAGGTGAGACGAATACCTGCACCTGCTTACAAACCCATTCCAGCTAGGTTCTTTATTTGGAACTTTTTTTTAAAAAATGGGAGGAAGTGATTGGTACCACTCAAAACTAGCATTGAATAAAATAATTAATGACTTGATGCCCGCACTATAGCCAAAAGATGGCTACAGTGCGGGCTTAAATTGCCGGGAGGGCATACATGAGCATCTTCCCGTGCTCTCATTGCCCGCACGCCCCCTGCAGTACACGGGTGGCGTGCTCTGTAATCACCGTGTCCATGGGACTTGGCTGATCACAGATTGGAGTAACGGGCCGATCCAGGCCCTTTACTAAGTGATCAGCTGTCAGCCAATGATGTAAACGGAAGTTAGAGAGTTTTTTTTTCTTAGGAGAGTGCATGTGATCAGCACATGGCCAATCAGCACTGTCTAGACAGAGGGTCGGGGTCCTATATTCTCATAGGACAATCGTGGGGGAATGAAAACTCCTCCTACAAGCTTTAACCAGACACTGATAGAAGTCACAAGACTGCTATATACTGCTGATGAGAAAAAGTAGTTAGTGGCTTATATTTACTAAAATAATTGCATTTCCATGTTCTGTGTACTGTGGGAGAGCAGATATAGTGAATGCAGGGTCCTGGGTTTAGTAACACTTTAAGGCTCATATCAAATTGATAGCAGCAGATACTGATATTTATTGAGGTGATCTAACATTAGATTAAAAAGAGGCAAAACATGCACCCCCCAGGATTTGTGTACCTCACACCCACGCGGCTGCATTTCGGGGGTGGGTGGGTGGGGTAAAAACGCTGCTTAACCACCTGTTTTTACCACCCGCCAACCACAAGTATAAATGAAACCATAAACAGGGGCTCTTTGAAGTCTGTGCGGTA
The DNA here is from genome assembly GCA_018402905.1 of Glandirana rugosa. Taxonomy (NCBI): domain Eukaryota; kingdom Metazoa; phylum Chordata; class Amphibia; order Anura; family Ranidae; genus Glandirana; species Glandirana rugosa. Next base: position 29,597 of record BLSH010499517.1, read on the forward strand.
TGGTATGATGGTGTCATTTCAGGGCTGTCAAGCCAACAGATTACACTGGGTGAGCAGCTCTGCCAGTGTAGTTAGTGGAGCTCCACTGACAGTGTGGCGGCCTTTCCTCTCTCTGTACCAGGGGAGCTGTCAGGTATCCTAATACAGTAAAACCTGGTTTGAGAGTAACTTGGTCTGAGAGCATTTTGCAAGACAAGCAAAATCTTTTTCAACATTTTGATTTGATAAACAAGCGATGTCTTGATATACAAGTAAATCAACATTTGTGTGGTGCTAAATAAACCATCAACCATAAACCCCATCCCTTGGGGGTCTCCTGTGCAATCTGTAATCAATACTACCATACAATCAAGTGCAAACTATGTAAACAATGATTACTAACGTGCCAATATATGGAAGCAATAATAAAGTGCAATCGTGTCCAAAGATTCATCAATTATTCTCATCAGAAGATATATATATAGAATAAAGTGCTTTATGCAAAAAATGTTCTAATTAAAATACAGTCTGTAAAAAAATTCCTTTCCATAAGTGAATCAAATCCACCAATGCAATGATGAATCCACACAGATCCACCTCCATGTTGTTCACACCATCTGGAGCTATCATCCTCCTTGCAATAAGCTGCCCATGTGCTCTTATTTCTTCAGTCTCCTTTAGATGCAATCTCCCTTAACCACTTGCCGACCGCATCGTGTAGAAAGACAGCGGCAAGTTGACTCAGCAGCGCAGATCGCCATCTATAAACAGCGATCTGCGCAGCCGCAGTTGCGCGCTCCCATGCCCGCCGCACTGGTGGATTTGATTCACTTATGGAAAGGAATTTTTTTACAGACTGTATTTTAATTAGAACATCATTTTTTTGTGCAAAGCACTTTATTCTATATATATATATATCTTCTGATGAGAATAATTGATGAATTTTTGAACACTTTATTATTGTTTACATATATTGGCACGTTGGTAATCATTGTTTACATAGTTTGCACTTTATTGTATGGCAGTATGGTTTACAGATTGCACAGGAGACCCCCAAGGGGTGAGGTTTATGTTTGATGGTTTATTCAGCGCCGCACAAATGTTTATTTCATTTTGTTTATTCACATATTTGGGGAAGTGTGGTAAGTGCTGGCAGCTTCTTGGAGCAGCATAGCAGCTCACAAGGTCTTTTAGATAATTTTGATATACAAGTAGCTTCATGTCACAACCAAAAGAAAAGAGAGGCGCCTCTAAGTGTAGCAATATGGTTACATTTAATGAAGGTACAACATTTAGCAACTCACATGGTTGATGATTAAAAGAGGCACATATAAGTATGCAGGCATCCGTGGTAAAGCTGTCCACATAGACCGTTCTCCACACCACCATCTGTGTCATCCCTTCAACGCTGCGCCCCATGAGCGATTCAAGCCTCGCTTTCAGATCGCTCCACTGCAGGGTAATCTTCCTGGTCATGATTGCAGACTGACAGCGGTGAGAGCCGGCGATGCGGAATATGGTCTACATGGACAGCTTTACCCCTTATGCCTGCATACTTATATGTGCCTCTTTTAACCACTTCAATACCGGGCACTTTCCCCCTTCCTGCCCAGACCAATTTTCAGCATTCATCGCTGTTGCATTTTGAATTGCGCAGTCATATAACACTGTACCCACACAAAATTTTTATAATTTTTTTTCCCCACAAATAGAGCTTTCTTTTGGTGGTATTTGATCACTTCTGCAGTTTTTATTTTTTGCGCTATAAATGTAACCAGAAGTTCAGAAATATTCCTCTGGCATACAGACAATTGTGTGCATTGCTTAACATGGGGAACTCCCTCTAGTGTTTCTTGTGGATAAGACTGTGATTGCAACAAGGATTAAGAATTGTGGGAACTGTAGTAGGGAAAGAGGAAACTATCAGCAGACTCTGGTGTGAAGGACTCCGTTTCCCAGAAGGCTATGCTGTGCTGGAGACTTCTGGGAGGTGTAATGTATCGCAGGAGAAACTTATTTAAAGTGGTTGTCAACCTTTGACAACCACTTTAACCTACAGGTAAGCCTATAATAAGGCTTACCTGTAGGTGCCCTGCATATCTCAAAAACCTGTACGGTTCAGGAGATATGCAGTGCTTTGCATGTGCTGACGTCATGTCGGCACATGCGCAGTGAAAAAACAGCCTCAGTGCCATTTCTCCACTGACCCTGTGCCATGACTGGCGGCTCCCGCACGCATGCGCGGGAGTGACATCACACGACTCCGGCCAGTCACAGAGCCGGAGTCGCGGCCCCGGAAGGAAGAGGGGCAGAAGATGGACGCGGCCTGGAGCGGGGACATCGCTAGACGCCGCAGGTTTCGTTTCCAGGTAAGTGGCACATAATGGGCTACTATGTGATGCATAGTAGCCCATTATGCTTCTACTTTACAGGGTTATATTGAGGAAGTAAACCCAATCTGGGTTTACTTCCTCTTTAAAGGGTAGGAGGAGCTAACAAAGGTCTCTTGGGTCAGCGTGATTGATCAGAGAGGAACCCTGTGTGCTGCTACCACCCGATATAAGCCTGTGGCCTATGTACAGCGTTCCAGCCGACTGAACTCATCTGTAGGTGACCCAGATAGCAGCCGCTCTCCAGCAATACAGTGAGTGAACAGCAGAGCCTTCCGAATCTCATCTCTGTCTGGACTGGAGTCGCATCAGCTACTGCAACAGTTGTATCTATTGATCAGGAGAGCTGCAAGGAGTGCAGCGGATGCTTTCTACCTCCCAGGAGCAAACAGTCTATGTGAACTAACGGTTCCAGCGCTTCCAGCATCATCATCTGAGCCCCAGATCGTTTGCCTTCATACAGTCCCTTGTCTCAGGCCCACACATAAGAGTAATCGTACTGTCTTTGCAGCATATCTTTATTGTCTCTTGGATTACAGTTAGTTTATACTGGATTGCAGTTGAGATCAGTCTTCTTCAAGAAGTCAGTGGAATTTAACCTATTTGTGCCTCACCTTAATGGTTAGGACACAGAATTCATAGGTACCTAATTCTTATTGCCGGCCGAAGATTGCTTGGACTTTGCAAGACAGGAGTACTGCATCCACATCTATTTACCTTCTCCCCAATCATATACTGAGGGCTATTTCCTTGGCATTACTTTACCTCCTAAGAACTCTTTAAGTTAGAACAGGAGAAGTTATATAGAAGCCAACGTTGCTTGGTGTATTTGTTTAGCTATAGTTAAACTGCTAATTGATATAGTGTATCTGTGCATTATAGAATATTGTTTACTCTTTGAAACAGAATCCATTGAGTGGTACCAGTTTTTCCTTTGGGTCATCTATTTGAAATAGGGATTTAATGTATTATTTCTCTGGTCAGTTTCAGTAGATACTACCAAATTACCTCTTTCCTAATCCTAAAGACTCATTAGTTATTGTTTAAACTCAATTGGAGGAATTGTATTTTTCTCAGCTATTGTTGTTGTTGGAAAATACAGGAAGTGGTGAAAGTGTACAAATCATTTACTCCCTTTGTTCACCAGAATCCTCAGTTTGACTGCCTATGTGAAGGAATGTGTAACTTGCTGTTTTAAGGTTGTCATTTCTTGCATAAACAAGACTTAAAGTAATCCTTTCTAACTCTATCTGTATTGTGGTCTCCATTACTAAAATAGAATTATTGTCCATAAAATCTTGCAATATGGGTGAACCACGAGTGTCAGGGGTGGTGGAGGACTCTGAATGAGGAGATCCAAGGGGGAATTGATTCTTTAAGCAACCCTCAAGGGGGCAGCGCTACACAATTAAAAAAAAAAAAAATGTTGATGGGCAATGATGATGAGGCACTTATATGCAGCACTGATGGGCACTGATAGGCGGCATTGATAAGCAATACTGATAGGCACTCGTAGGTGGCACTGATGGGCACTGATAGGTGGTACTGGGCACTCATAGGTGGCACTGATGGGCACTGATAGGTGGCACTGGGCACTGATAGGTGCCACTGATATGTGGCACTGGTGGGCACTGATAGGTGGCACTGATAGATGGCACTGTTAGACAGCACTGATCAGGAGGCACTGGTTGGCACTGGCAGGGATCACTGATGGGCACTGAGTGCCATCCCTAGTGGGCATTGATTGTCATACCTGGTGGTCCTGGGTGGGCATCCCTGTTTATCCTGGGTTGGAATCCTCGGGGGGGCTGCACTGATAATCAATCAGTGCAGACCCCCCCTGTGAGGAGAGAAGCCAATCAACTCTCCTCTGCTCGCGAGTAGAGGAAAAGCCGATACGCTGCTTTTCCTGTTTACACTATGATCAGCTGTGATTGGACACAGCTAAACACATGGTAAAGAGCCTCCATCAGAGGCTATTTACCAAGACCGGACTGGCACACCACACCACCGATCAATGTGCTGCGCACCCCCGCGGGCGCACGCCGGCTTGTTATCCTGCTGAATGTCATATGGTATGCAGTCAGGATATCGCAACCACTTCTCGGTTGTCAGTCTGCTATAGGCTGGGTGGGAAGTGGTTAATTATCAACCATGTGAGTTTCTAAATGCTGTACCTTCATTAAATGTAACCATATTGCTACACTTAGAGGCGCCTCTCTTCTCTTTTATACTCTGTAGCTTCTGCTGGATTTTGCTTCTAATCCCCTTGTGGAAGCGGCCATTTATGGATGGACATTTTATGGTTACACAACCTATCACATCACAATCACAACCAATCAACCACTCACATTGCTATAATATTTTCATATGTCCTATAAACTGAAGGATTTATGAATAAATGGTTGTGAAATTTCCATGTATTTCTTAATGGGAAATTTGCTTTGATATATGAGTGCTTTGGATTACAAGCATGTTTCCGGAACAAATTATACCCACAATTCAAGGTTTTACTGACACAATGCTTGAAGCTCAAAAGAAGTGATATTTTCATTTGGTAATTCCCAGGAATTTCTACTTGCAAGTTTGTAACAGCAGAGATCATTAATGATGAATATTCAAACATTTACAAACATTTAGGGTCTATACAAGATTTAATTGACCACGCTTTGGTGAAATCTAAGATCTGTATAAGAGAGGGGAAGAACCTGTTTAGCTGTAGACAGGTTATGCAAACATTCTAGTTCTTCTTGGAAATTCCCTTTAAATTATTGAAATGTCAAGATCTCTTCCTTATTGTTACTTTGTATAGGCATGGTTAGAATTATTGGGAAGTCTGCTATTATTAGTCTTCCTGTTTCAACTATTTGCAATTCTTTTACTGAAATTCTTGCAGACTTGTAGAGTAGGTCATCTATGCCATCATCTTTATTTGTTCCAAACTAAATCAGGAATACAACTTCATGACATTTTCTGTGATTAGAAGTTTAGCTACTGCATGGAGAATCTGATTACATCTATCTGATGCAAGCGTGTCTAATTATTCATCTGGGAACAGATTCCCGAAATAACATTATTTAAATTCAACTTGGTATATTTGCCATTATGCTACGTATTTCACTTAAAAAAAGTATCTACAAACAAAAGCCAAGAATGAAGCATAACATATGTCATTAAAATCAGTGCCGATGCAGCAGAAAGCAGTGATGAAGAACGTATCCTTATGTTGTTGTTAGTGTACAATGGCATCCCACCACAATATCTCACTGAAGTAAGAAAGGGAATTCCATCAAAAAGACCTGCTGTGCTGACCTATCCTTCTAGAAATACTGATTGTCTGGCTACCAGGCTGGTCCAATATCTTAAAGTGAATGTAAACCCTCCATATACCCAGCCACAGATGATACACAGAGATGAAACAAATCTCCCTATATTACATGTATATCTGCTGTCTTCATCTGTATATATCCTTTAAAAAGTGCACACTGTGTTAAAGTTTTTTTCTTCCTGATTACCACTGGGAGTGGATTATTGGAATACAGCCAGCTGATTGGAGGAAAGGCACACACCCCCTCTCCTCATAGGCAAAGGAACTGTTAATCTATTTATAGCAACCTCCCCTGACACACACTTCTATCTCCTGTCTCGGAGAACACGTGAGAAGTTATCAGGCTGATGACAGAGGTAAGAGACAACTACGGGTTTACATGCACTTTAATGCATTCTATGGATTAAGATAAAAAAAAACCTTCTGTGTGTAGCAGCCTCCCCAGCACCCCCTAATTATTTATCTGAGCCCCATCTCTCTCCAGTGATGTCCACGTATGTCTAAGCTGTCCGGGACACTCCTCCTGATGGGCTGAGACACAACAGTGGCACCATTGGCCCCCGTGACTGTCAATCAAAGTCAGTCAGCCAATCAGGAGAGAAGGGGACAAGGGCAGGTCTGGGCTTCATGTCTGAATGGACACACAGAGCTCTGACTCGGCTCGGGTGCCCCCATAGGAAGCTGCTGGCTGTGGTGGGCACGCAATAGGAGGGAGGGACCAGGAGCAGCAAAGAAGGACCCGAGAAGAAGAGGAAAATCAACTGCACAGAGGAGGTAAGTATAACATGTTTGTTATTTTAAAAAAAAAACAAAAAAAAAAACAAGACTA
>BLSH010499517.1:36132-51348 GCA_018402905.1 Glandirana rugosa
ACTACGGGTTTACATGCACTTTAATGCATTCTATGGATTAAGATAAAAAAAAACCTTCTGTGTGTAGCAGCCTCCCCAGCACCCCCTAATTATTTATCTGAGCCCCATCTCTCTCCAGTGATGTCCACGTATGTCTAAGCTGTCCGGGACACTCCTCCTGATGGGCTGAGACACAACAGTGGCACCATTGGCCCCCGTGACTGTCAATCAAAGTCAGTCAGCCAATCAGGAGAGAAGGGGACAAGGGCAGGTCTGGGCTTCATGTCTGAATGGACACACAGAGCTCTGACTCGGCTCGGGTGCCCCCATAGGAAGCTGCTGGCTGTGGTGGGCACGCAATAGGAGGGAGGGACCAGGAGCAGCAAAGAAGGACCCGAGAAGAAGAGGAAAATCAACTGCACAGAGGAGGTAAGTATAACATGTTTGTTATTTAAAAAAAAAAAAAAAAAAAGACTTTACATTTTATGCATTAAGGTGAAAAACCTTCTTTGCTGCAGCTGCCCCCCAGCACCCTCCTTTTTCTTACCTGAGTAGAGTTGAGCGAACACCTGGACGTTCGGGTTCTGCGGGTCCAAATGAACTTTGGGAAAAAGTCCGGGTTCAGCCCCGAACGTTGCCCGAACGTTATCCCAGACCCCGAACCCCATTGAAGTCAATGGGGACCCGAACTTTTAGGCACAAAAATGGCTGTAACAAAGTCCTGGCAAGTGCTAGAGGGCTGAAAAAGGAAGTAAAATGGGGGTAAGAGTAGGGCAAGTGCCCTACAAAAAAATGGGGATAGGGAAAATAAATTAAAATCAAATAAACTAGGAGATGATTTTTGAACAATAATTTGTCCCTCTAAGCAGAAGCCTCTACCTAGTGCAGTCAGATCGCTCAAAGCAGCAGTATGTGAAATCTCAAATTACTCCCACAATCTGATCGTTGTGTACGATCCCACAATCTGATCATTGTATACGATCGTAACGATCATTGTGTTATGAAGGGTTTGATCTGCAATCTGTCACTCAAAGCAGCAGTATGTGAAATCTCAAATTTCTGTAATCTGTCCCTCAGAGCAACAGTAGTAGTAGTCTCAGGATGCAGGATCAGATGTTAAAATGTCTGCAATCTCTCCCTCACAAAAACGCCGGCAGCTTCCACTCCCTACACTAACCCAAGAGCATGTGACATGCAGCACTGTGATTCCAGCCTCATATAGAGGCTGGGTCACATGATGCACTGGCCAATCACAGCCATGCCATTAGTAGGCATGGCTGTGATGGCTTCTAAGGGCAAACCAGTGAAACGCTTGTTGATTGGCTGCCCTGCAGCTATTCAACATTCGTGATCAACTACCAGAACCCAGAACCCGAACCCAAACGTTTTTTGAAACGTCCGTGTTCGGGTCCGAGTCCCGGACACCCCAAAGTTCGGTACGGACCTGAACGTTACAGTCTGGGTTTGCTCAACACTATTCCTGAGCCCACTCGTTCCAGTGACAGGGACGAGCACAGCAGCTCCAGACGCTGTCTCTGGTTCTCATTGGATAGATTGATAGCACCAGCAGCCAATGGCTCCCGCTGCTGTCAATCAAATCCAGAGCCAGGGCGGGGCCAAGTCCTGCTGTCTGTGTCAATGGACGCAGCAGCAGGACTCGGGAGTGCACATGCATGGGTGCCCCCATGGAATGTGGCTCTCCGTGGGGGCACTCAATGAAGAGGAGGAGCCAGAAGCGCCGCTGGGGAACCCCAAAATAGGAGAATTGGGTAGCTCTGTGCAAAACCCTTGCACAGAGCAGGTAAGTATGACATGTTTGTTATTTAAAAAAAAACAAAAAAAACTTTACAATAACTTTAAGAAGACCTATACCATTCCTTCTGATATGTCATTAACCACTTTAGGTCCGCCCTAGAGCAGTTTTACTGCTAAAGGGCAGTACCTGTGCACCAGATCACATATACAGTTGTGCTCATAAGTTTACATACCCTAGCAGAATTTATGATTTCTTGGCCATTTTTCAGAGAATATGAATGTTACGGATATGCTGGCCAGCACTCACAGGACCAATCGCGTTGGATCCAATTGTAGGGTGGTATTGTTAGTGAGTCCTTCCCTGAAAACACAGTTGATTGATAATAAATGGCTTCAGCCAAACACTAGCCATGAGTGAAATGAATGTTTTTGTGTTATCATTCATATTCCCTGAAAAATGGCCAAGAAATCATAAATTCTGCTAGGGTGTGTAAACTTATGAGCACAACTGTATATGTGATCTGGTGCACAGGTACTGCCCTTTAGCAGTAAAACTGCTTATGAGCACAACTGTGTATATATATATATATACACACACGTGATATATGACACTTCCATTGATGGAGCCGATAGCTCATGCCATACGTAATTCTGCCCTTATTAAATGTATTCAGGTACCATTAGTGAAAAAGTGGCATTATACGCCGATGATATGGTTCTCTTTTTGAATGTCCCTGGGCCTTCCCTTAAGGAAGTCCTGGCCTTGCTTTCCATGTACTCTCCATTGACATGTCTGAAGGACAAATGGGATAAATCCCTCATCCTGCCCATAGATCGAGAGGCAGAGGCCAAGGCTGATCCAGACCTGCCATTAAGGTGGACCTCTACTGCCAAATATTTGGGGGTGGTGCTATCCTCTACAGCAACGGACTATATTACCCTGAACTTGCTGCCGCTCTTGCATTTAACAAAGCAACGTTTGTCCCACCTCCCCCTCTCCCTCGTGGGCAGGATTAACCTTATTAAAATGAAGATGCCCCCCTCTATTTTGTACATCCTTCGCCATGCCCTGGTGTGGATCCCTAGGAGATACTTTAGGCAGTTTGAAATCTCAGTGACCTAATATCTATGGGGATCGCAAAGGCCTACGTTTCGGCTGACAATACTGCACAGGCCATGGACTGAGGGTGGACTGGCGTGCCCAAATGTATTTACTTACTACCTTGCTGTTTTACTTGCTCAGGCCCACAACTGGTTGGTAGAGACGAGACCAATGCTGCAGTTGTGCTAGAGGCAGCGCAGCTCGGCTCTTATGAAGCACTACGTAACATACTATATAGAGGCCAGTCAGCCCTATTCCCAATTACTCAGTCTATGAGAGCAGTTATCAAGGCATGGCAACTCCAGCACCCAGAGTCCTTAAACACTTTTTCACCTCATACACATTTGTGGCATAACCTCTCCCTTAAGCAGTTGTCTCTGTTCCCTGACCCTATTGTGTGGGCTCCTAAGGGGATTAAATATCTTGGTCAAATTTGTCAAGAGGGTGTGCTTTTGACTTTTGATATCCTTAAAATAAAATACGCCCTCCCCAATTCATATTTGTTCATATATCTCCAGTTGAGACATGCCTTTCAAATGCAATTTGGTAATCAGCCCGTAACTATCACCCCGTCCAGAATTGAATCCCTTCTATGCGAGGACATGCTAGAGAAACCACTCTCTTCCATATACAAGACCCTTCAGCCCACCATACATGACGGCCTGGATAGGCTCCTGTCGTGTTGGCTCATAGAGGTTCCAGAATTATATTCGGAGGACTGGGAAGATGTATGGGACTACCCCATGCAAAGCTTGGTCTCAGCCAGAGACAGGCTAATACAGTTTAAAATTCTTCACAGAATTTATTGAATGTATCAGAGGTTACATAGGATTTATCCCGCACACTCCTCGCAATGCTGACGATGCACGGCGGATTCTGCCACGTTCCTGCATGTGTTCTGTGTCCCGGTATAAAGCTATTCTGGTCAGCAGTTTCTCAATGTATCTGCATGATTACTACTGTAGCAGGGCCACTACCAATAGACATTTGTATTTTTGGACTAGTTCATTTACTAGCTACCTCCAGGGCTATGAAAACTCTGACAGCCCTACTATTGTTTTATGCATGGAAGTCCATACTCTTTAACCACTCCAGATCCGCGCTATTGCCGAAGTACGGCTCCAGCGCGGATCTGAAATGCCGGGATGACGTCCATGGACGACGTCCCCTGTGCACGCTCCTGGCGCGCCCCCTGGCGGCGGCGCGCGCGCCGCACGCAGCAAGAGCATGCCCGTGGGTCGGGCGGACTGGATGTCCGCCTGAGACCCGCCGATCTCTTTTAGGAGCCTCAGAACGGGGAACCGCCGTTGTAAACATGGCGGTTCCCCATTCTGTGAGAGGGGGACAAGCAGATCTACTGATCCCTGTCACTGGGATCAGTTAGATCTGTTATGTCCCGGCCAGCCCTGCCCCCCCACAGTTAGAACACACCCAGGGAACATTTGTTAACCCATTCACTGCCCCCTGCAGGTTAACCCCTTCACTGCCAATGACATTTACACAGTAATCAGTGGATATTTAAATTTCTGATCGCTGTATAAATGTCATTGGTCCCAAAAATGTGTAAAAAATGTCCGACATTTCTGCGGCAATATCGCAGTCTCGATAAAAATCGCAGATTGCCGCCATTACTAGTAAAAAAAAATAAATAATAAAAACGCCATAAATCAATTCCCAGTTTGTAGACGCGATAACTTTTGCGCAAACCAATCAATATACGCCGATTGCGATTTTTTTTTTTACCAAAAATATGTAGAAGAATATATATCGGCCAAAACTGATGAATAATTTTTTTTAATGGATTTGTACTTTAGCAAAAAGTAAAAAATATTGTTCTTTTTTGCAAAATTGTCTCTCATTTTTTGTTTATAGCGGCGATCAGAAATGACGCAGAGGTGATCAAATACCACCAAAAGAAAGTTCTATTTGTGGGAAAAAAAGGACGCAAATTTTATTTGGGTACAACGCCGCACGAACGCGCAATTGTCATTCAAAATGCGACAGCGCTGAAAGCCAAAAATTGGTCTGGGCAGGAGGGGGGTTTAAGTGCCCAGTAAGGAAGGGGTTAAATGGGAATCTCCCCAGGCACCTACCTTAGATTACTGAAAGTCTATGGTCAACAAAATGGTTCTATTGCAGGGTTTCTCAACCAGGGTCCTGTGGAACCCTAGGGTCCCTCCAGGGGTTGCTAGGGGTTCCTTGAGCAATGGTCAGTTTCTACCTCTCAGATAAATTCCCAATGACATCATTGATCTTTTTAGCTATCTGTAAGGGGGTAATTCTGCCCAATGATCACACTAATGTATCATGAGTTGTAGATTGTTAATTCTTAGCAGGGGTTCCCCGAGACCAGAGAATTATTTCAAGGGTTCCTCTGTGTTGAAAACATTGAGAAAGGCTGTTCTATTGCATAAATTCACTTACGAATCTAGGGGATGCCCCCAAAAATTCTCCAAGGTGTGGGATATTTGGACAGAGTCCAGAGACACTTTTGGGTCATCGGCTATGCCTCCATAGTATGTACTGTTTTACTTATATCTCTCTTGCCGAGTTCTGTGCACTGAGGGAAAGTCTTCAGATGCCTACTTTGCACCTTCCAGCTAGCACGCACAAAGTCACCTTAGGCCTTGGTTACCAAGCACCATGTTGGTAGGTTTATAACCGTGTTTTATTGGGGTTTTTTTTTCTCTCACCTTGATTTCAATGCCAAGCCTGTGTATGCCCAATAGGCTTTGTTGATGTAACTCTTACCTTCCAAACTCAATAAAAAATGTAAAAAAAATATATATATATATATATATGACACTTCCGGGTAGGGGGCACGCAACCCAACGTTCATCAGGCAGAGAGACAGAACTGCAATCTGCCTATGTAAACAGGCAGGTCACTGTTCTGAGAGGAAGGTATAGGGTTTGTGTTCCTACAAAGCATGGAATGAATTCCATCTCTTCCCCTAGTAACAGCACATCACACAGTACAGCAAAGCACAGGCTAGGCCCACAGTTAATCCTTTGATCACTCCTGATGTCAACCCCTTCCCAGCCAGTGTCATTAGTACAGTGACAGCACATATTTTTAACACTGATCACTGTATTAGTGTCACTGGTCCCCAAAAAGTGTCAGTTAGTATCAGAATGTCCGCCGCAATATCGCAGTCCCGCTATAAGTTGCTGATCGATATCATTACTAATAAAAATAAATATATCCCATTGTTTTTAGACGCTATAACTTTTGCGCAAACCAATCAATATACGCTTATTGGGATTTTTTTACCAAAAATATATCGCAGAATCCATATTGGTCTAAATTTCTTAAGAAATGTTATTTTTTTTATTTTTTATTTTTATTGTATAGGCTTTATAGTAGAAAGTAAAAAATACAGTTTTTTTTCAAAATTGTAGGTCTTTGTTTATAGCGCAAACAAAAATAAAAACGCAGAGATGATCAAATACAACCAAAAGAAATCTCTATTTGTGGGGAAAAAAGGACGTCAATTCTATTTGGGTACAATGTTGCATGGCCGTGCAATTGTCAGTTAACCCCCGGAAGATGTACCCCCTTCCTGACCAGGCCATTTCTTGTGATACGGTACTACATTAATTTAACTGACAATTGTGCGGTCGTGCAACTCTGTACCCAAATAAAATTGATGTCCTTTTTTTCTCACAAATAGAGCTTTATTTTGGTTATTTTTGATCACATCTGCTGTTTTTATTTTTTGCGCTATAAACTAAAATATAGTGACAATTTTGAAAATAAAAAACTTTTTTACTTTCTGTAATAAAACACAACCAATAATGCTACATATTTTTGTTAAAAACAAATCCCAATAACCATATTGATTGGTTTGCGCAAAAGTTTTCATGTCTACTTTTTGGGGATCAATGACACTAATACAGTGATCAGTGCTAAAAATATGCACTGTCACTGTACTGATGACACTGGCAGGTTAGGGGTTAATACTACGGGCAATCAAAAGGTTAAGTGTGCCTCTAGGGTATGCTTTCTAACTGTGTGAGGGGGATGGACTGACTGAGGGAACACAGAGATCCATGTTCCTGCTTGGTAGGAACACAATATCACTGTGTTCTCACCTGTCAGAACGGCCTGTATACATAGGCAGATGGCCATTCTGCCTTTCTGGGGAACGATCGGCGGGTCCCAACAGACATTGCATCCACTGGACCTGCTGATTGGAGCCCTCGCTGTCTATTGCATGAAACGGCGTACAGGTACATGATTTTGCGCAATAGAGCCGTCCTGCTGCAGTATATCTGGGGGATGCGGTCTTTAAGCGGTTAAAGTAACACAGTGCCATATTGCAAAAAATAGCCTGGTCATGAAAAGGGGGTAAATCTTAATGTTAATGATTAATGGTTAAAGGTTAATGATAGCTGAACATAAAGGCTGATTAAAGAAATGTATTACATAATCTCTCCTGTTAAAGCTGCCAAGTAAACCTTAGACAGCAGCTTTCAAAACTGTGAAGGACTGTTTGTACCTTCAGAATTCTCATCTAAGTTTATCCTATTGCCAAGTGCAGTTAGCCTTCCCACCTGTAGGTGGCTCTGTGACATTATTGCATGGGAAACAGAGCCTTGTAAGGTAATTGATCCCTATGGCCTCATTTACACTGCTGCTGGTAAACGGACGTTTAGAGGCATTTGGGCGTTTTTTTCAGGTGCCACTGAACTTTCCTCTATGTTATCTTATCAGTACATTTACACAGATTCGTTTAAGGTCGTTTCCAGGCAGTTGAGTTTAAAGGCTTTTTTGGAACGCAAAAAAATGGGTTCAGACACCAGTTCAGAGGCATTTGAAGAGCCAAACAGCTTGTAAACGCCACTGAACGCGCCTAAACGCGGTAACTCGCTTCTAGGACCATTTAGTTTATCGCTGTATCCATTTTAAAACAAAATAAATGTTTTTAAATACGCTCCTAGACGCGAACGTGGCAAAACGCGGGTAAATGAGGCAGGCAAAATGACCCTTTTAGATGCCGGCTTCTAGCTGTCAAAAAGAAAATCGTTCATATTTTTTTCATAGCATCCGGTGTAAATGGAGCCTTAGTGATCCTGTACAGTGCCTCCAGAGAAGAAGTGGTCTGATTGGACACTGGTTTAAGGAAGAAAACCAATTCGTCCACGACCAGATTTATTCTGGACTAGTGACATGAAATATTGCCATTGGATCCGGATGAGAAACTGTTAACATATTTACCATGTTCATGTTATTTCAAAAACAATTTGAAAACTTTTTACATCTTTGGCATTTCCTGTTATGAGGTGACAACACTCTGTCATTGTTCCCACAACAGTGCTTCTGCATTGTCACCCTGGGTGCTGAAACAGTCCATGCTTCTTATTTGGTATTGGCTTGCTAGTGGGACATTCCATACCACTCCCAATTTTACTCTAATTTTCAGGATGATGGCACCCCCAAACCCTATTCAACTCTATCTTAAGGCTCTTCCACTTGCATTGTCACCCTGTCATACAATATGTCATTCCAGTGGGCACTACAGGTGGCTGTGCCAAGATTCCTCTATTGTAACCATCAGGAAGGCTGGCCTGAGCAATGCCATGCAGCCATTGCTGGAGGGCATGTTGAAAGGATGTAAAATTTTATAACAGAAACAAAAGGTTTTAACAAAAAGGTTTTTATTTTTCTATTTTTTCAGTCTTTTTTCATTTGTTTAGCAAAAAATAAAAAACCCAGTGCTAATTAAATAGCACCAAAAGAAAGCTCTATCTTTCTCACCGGGTACAGTATTGCATGACTGTGCGATTGTCATTCAGTATGAGAGCACTGAAAGCTGAAAATTGGCCTGGGCAGAAAGGTGCTGAAAGACAGGCAAGTGGTTAAAAACAGAGGGTTTATTTGCACACATTTGCAAATATAAGTGGAAGCAACATCTACTTTAATATTGACTGTCTAAAATCCAAGTTGAGAAAAAAAAAAAGAAAAATGAGGTATTTTACCATAACATCATTAACATTTATCACTAATTAACAGATCGTATTTTGAGTGGGTAGACATTATTTAGAGAGAACATCTGCTGTAAAGTTTAATTCATGTACCCTTTAATATTCTACTATAAACCACATTCATATCATTTTATTATTATCATTCATGTGTCTTGGTGACAGTACGTAACGAATGAACTAATCAAACTTGCTTATGTTATTTCTTACACCATCTGGATATAATAAAATCATTTTAGGGCCAGATGTATTGCCAAAAATGTTATCCCTCCATTTAATTGTGTGATTTTATTTTTGAGCATCATTTAGTTTGTGACAGTTGTAAACACCTAAAATTAAAGACAAAGTAGCAATCGCTCTTGTCTATGAAAACTAGAAGGAAATGGTAGCAGAGGTGTTGTCTGTAGCAACCAACTGTGTAGAATGTGTCCAGAAGATTAAAGTGGAACTCCAGCCTTTTAAAATAAGAAAATCAGCTTTCTCTGCTATACTTACCTTGTCTCTGGTGTTGCCCTTTGATGGCCCAGCCTCACTTCTTTTTCAGGCTGGTTGATGGCCAGCGTCATTAAAATCAACTTCCTGTGTGCCCTGGTTGTCCTGGACACTCCCCCCGGTGGTTTGTCACCGCGTTCACCTGGATTGACAGTACAATAGTGCAGAGAATGACAATGATGTATGAGGACTGATCACCATCAGCACAGGGAGAAGAGAAAAAGGATTAAAAAAAGAAAAAACTGGTTGGGGCAGGCAGGGCAACAAGGGTTTTTTATATACTATACCTGTTCTGTAGCCTTATTGTGCTTTTTTTTTTTTTTATTTCATGTTGATAAGGCCTTTTTTAAAGTGGATGCTGAAAAAGAGCGTTTACTTATTTTATTTACTTTAGTGCACTGATGGGCACTAATAAGGCTGCACTGATGAGGTTGTACTGATGGGCACTGATGAGGCTGCACTGACAAGGCTGCACTGATGGGCACTGATAAGGCTGCACTGATGAGGCTGCACTGATGGGCACTGATGAGGCAGCACTGATGGGCACTGATGAGGTTGCACTGATAAGGCTGCACTGATGGACACTGATGAGGCAGGCAGTGTAAATGTGTGCTGTATAGGTGGTTATCGACTTTCCTTTCCTTATTTACTTTTTTCAGGTACTTATATAGCGCTGTCAATTTATGCAGCGCTTTACATATACATTGTACATTCACATCAGTCCCCACCCTCAAGGAGCTTACAATCTAAGGTGCCTAACTCACATTCATACATACACATTCTAGGGCCAATTTAGACAGGATCCAATTAACCTACTTGTTACCGACTATGTGTTCTTAGAGCTGCCTTTATTTTGCAACACATAATTTGAAATAAAAAAAAAAAAGCTAAGTGGAAGAACAATGTGAACCTAAAGCTCCTCATATTATATTATTCATTCATATAATATTATATCGTCTCCTATCGCTATAGATAAAAAAGAAAAATCGGAGGCATACCCCAGTAAGGCCTTCTGTCCTTAAAGCGGAGTTACAGTCGTTTTTGTGTTTATTAAAAGTCAGCAGCTACAAAAAATGTAGATTTTTAATAAACACACACTCACCTGTCCCACGGTCCAGCCAAGCGGCCGTCCGAACCCTCGCTTCTCTCCATGGCGCATCACAAGTGTGGGCACCTGGCTGTGACAGCTTGCGGCTTCACAGCCGGGTGCACGCTGAGCATGCGCCAGTCACACTGCGCCTCCTCAATGGCAGGGTAATCTTCTGGAACCTGTGAAGATTGCAGGGAGGGAGAGCAGAACTCGAGTCCCTTAGTCAGGCTAAGTGGACATGGGAGCCGGGTATCTGTCAAAACTAGGTACCCTTCCCCCCCAAAAAATGACCTGGGGAGTGAGGAGTCCTTAAACTTACACTTTTGGGTGGAACGCCGCTTTAATTAACACTGTCCTGCTGCTGGACAATTTTTTACTGCTGTACCCTGCATGATGTCTTACTTCTTGTAGTAAAACCCCAGCCCCTGCTCTTTGGCTTTAGTAATTTTGGGCCTAGCCTTGTGGTTCATTAAAATTGTCCTGCTGCTGGCTGATTTTACACTGCTCTGGCTTCTGTATTATCTGCAGTGTCTTTATTTTATAGTAAAACACCTGCCTGAATGTGCAATCTCCAGTAGTTTTTGGTCTATTATCTCTAAATAAAATTGTCCTGCTACTGACCAATTTTACATTGCTGTATCCTCTGCAGTATGTTAACTCTTGCAATAAAGCCTCAGACTGTGTTCTTTGTATCTAGTAAATTTAGGTCTAGTCTTGCCATATAAAATTATCCTTCTGTAAACGATTTTTTATGGCTCTTTTATCTGTGGTTTCTTAACCGCTTGCCGACCGCTGATCGGCATTTGACGGTGACAGTGTGGCTCTTTAAGGCAAAACGCCGTCATATGACGGCGGCTGCCAGATCGCGCACAGTGAGCGTGCGCGTGCCCACTGTGTCCGGGGGAGGGCCAGGGAGCGGGTGCGGCAGATTCGATCTCCGCCGGCTATCCGCGATGCCCCCCCGGAGTGAAAGAACGGAGGTCCGTGAAAGTAAATACGGACCTCCGTTCTGTGAGGGGGGAAGGACTGTGATCACAGCCTTCCTTTACATGGAAGCTGCGATCACTTCCCTTCCCCTGTTAGGGCAGTCCCCATACAGTTAGAACACGCCCAGGGAACACAGTTAACCCTTAGAGCGCCCCCTTCACTGCCAATGGCTTTTACACTGTAATCAGTGCATTTTTATAGCACTGATCGCTGTATAAATGCCAATGGTCCCAACATGTCCGCCCTAATATCGCAGTACCGCTAAAAATCACAGATCGCCGCCATTATTAGTAAAAAATAAAAAAAAAATAAAAACCCCAGAAATGAATTCTCATCATCCGTAAACGCGACCACTTTTGCGCAAACCAATCAATAAACGGCGATTGCGATTTTTTTAATCACAAATATGAGGAAGAATATAAATTGGTCAAAACCGATGAAAAAAATGTTTTTTTATATTTTTTTTTGGATTTGTATTTTAGCAAAAAGTAAGAAATTTGTTTTTTTTTGCAAAATTGTCGCTCTTCTTTTGTTTATAGCGGTGATCAGAAATGACGCATCGGTGATCATATACCACCAAAAGAAAGCTCTATTTGTGGGAAAAAAAGGACGCAAATTTTGTTTGGGTACAATGTCACACGATTGCGCAATTTTCAGTTAAAGCGACGCAGTGCCGAATCGCAAAAAGGGCTCTGGTCCTAAAGTGTGAAATCCTTCCGGGGCTGAAGTGGTTAATTTAAAGCGGTTATAAACCGTGGCTGGTAAGGAAAAAAATATATAACAAGGCAATGGTATAATGTGCTAGTATGGAATACTTGCCTTAGAACGAAGCCCTCCTGTCATCTCTGAGAAGGCTGACGCTCCGGCTGTGTGATTGGCTGGAGCCGCAATGACGTCATTCCCGCACCTGCGCACGGCAGCCCTCTGTTCCGGCAAAGTATGCGGTACCTTCAGAGCGCATGCACCGGTGATGTCACTGGCTGCATACAGGGTGAATATCTCCTAAACGGTGCACATTTAGAAGATATTCATTTTACTTACATGCAAGGCTTATTATAGGCTTACCTGTAGGTGAAAATAACAAAGCAGGCTTTACTACAACTTATAGTAGTAAAATACCTGCCTGTACTCTTTTTCTCTAGTACAAGTCGGCCAGTTCTCCCCCATTAAAATGTTTTGCTTCTGGCCAATTTTACAGTGCTGGATCATCTGTGGTCTCCCTTAACCAGTTCCCGACCGCACACTGCCTTTTTACTGCAGCAATGTGGCTGCATTCCGCGAATCGCCGTAAACAAGCGCAGCTAGGGGGCGAGGGCGCAGCACCGTCGGCCCGCTCTCGTGCCCGCCGCACTCTGCATGAGTGTGCCCACGGTTCGGGCGGACCAGATATCCACCGGCCAGCCGCGATGAGCTGCCAGAAGGAAAGAACGGGGAACCACGGAAGTAAACACGGCGGTTCCCCGTTCTGACAGGCGGCAAGTAAGAGATCTACTGATCCCTGTCACTGGAATCAGTTAGCTCTCTTATGCCCTTGACAGCCCAGCCCCCTCACAGTTAGAACACGCCTAGGGAACACAGGTAACCCCTAGATCTCCCCCTTCAGGTTAACCCCTTCACTGCCAATGACATTTATACAGTAACCAGTGGACATTTCAATTTCTGATCGCTGTATAAATGTCATTGGTCCCAAAAAAGTATCAAAAATGTCCGACATGTCCACCCCAATATGAAAGTCCCAATAAAAATTGCAAAAAATTATATATATATATAAAAAAAAAACGCCAGAAATGAATTCTCATGGTTTGTAAACGCGGAAACTTTTGCGCAAACCAATCAATAAACGCTGATTGCAGGGTTTTTTTTACCAAAAATATGAGGAAGAATATAAATCGGCCAAACCGTTGAATAAATTTGTTTTTTTATATTTAATTTTTGGATTTGTATTTTAGCAAAAAGTAAGAAATATTGTTTTTTTTTTTTTTGCAAAATTGTCGCTCTTTTTTTGTTAATAGCGGTGATCAGAAATGACGCAGAGGTGATCAAATACCACCAAAAGAAAGCTCTATTTGTGGGAAAATAAGGACACAAATTTAGTTTAGGTACAACGTTGCATGACCGCGCAATTATCAGTTAAATTGATGCAGTGCCGAATTGCAAAAAGTGCTCTGGTCCTAACATGGGAAATCCTTCCGGGGGTGTAGTGGTTAAAGTGTTACTAAACCCACAACAGTAAAATCTGTCTGTATATGCAGCATAGCACGCTTGTTATACTCACTGTGGAACTTAAGGGGTTAATCCTCAGTATTGTTTAAAAAAGGTTGTTTTATCCTGTATACACAGATCCTTGCCCCCTGCACTGTCAATCTCTTACTTGAACACACAGCTATGGACAAACTGTGCAGGTTATCAGGAAACCATGGTATACAGATCATCCCAAAAGGTACAGTATCTCACAAAAGTGAGATACTGTACCTCACATTTTTGTAAATATTTTATTCTATCTTTTCATGTGACAACACTGAAGAAATGACACTTTGCTACAATGTAAAGTAGTGACTATACAGCTTGTATAACAGTGTAAATTTGCTGTCCCCTCAAAATAACTCAACACACAGCCATTAATGTCTAAGCCGCTGGCTACAAAAGTGAGAACACCCCTAAGTAAAAATGTCCAAATTGTGCCCATTAGCCATTTTCCCTCCCTGCTGTCATGTGACTCGTTAGTGTTACAAGATCTCAGGTGTGAATGGGGAGCAAGTGTGTTGAATTTGAGGTTATCGCTCTCACTCTCTCATACTGGTCACTGGAAGTTTAACATGGCACCTCATGGCAAAGAACTCTCTGAGGATCTGAAAAAAAGAATTGTTGCTCTACATAAAGATGGCCTAGGCTATAAGAAGATTGCCAAGACCCTGAAACTGAGCTGCAGCCCAGTGGCCAAGACCATACAGCGGTTTAACGGGACAGGTTCCACTCAGAACAGGCCTCGTCATGGTCGACCAAAGAAGTTGAGTGCACGTGCTCAGCGTCATATCCAGAGGTTGTCTTTGGGAAATAGACGTATGAGTGCTGCCAGCATTGCGGCAGAGGTTGAAGGGGTGGAGGGGTCAGCCTGTCAGTGCTCAGACCATACGCCACACACTGCATCAAATTGGTCTGTGTGGTCAGTTCTCTAGCTATGCTGGGAACTCAGTGTACTCTCCTCCAATGATCAGACTTGTCCTGACATGCCCCACTGCACAGCCATTCACTGGAAAGCTCAGTGTACTGCTGCTTCTCCTCCCCCCAGCTCTGATGTAGCTGAGAACAGAGGGATGATGATCACTTATAAAAAAAGACAAAAAAAGGTATTCACAATTTTTATTCAATTATCTATACAAAAATGGTTTTCTTTTCATTTCTATTTTAAACTCAATGGGTTGTTTTACAAGGTGATCGTTTGCAACCACTTTAACACTTTGAAATGTTTCACCTATATTAAATGTAAAGTTTCACAATTTCACCAACGTTTGCTAGTGGAACATTTTGTTGGGTAACTCAAATTTTATCTTTACTTTTCTTTTGGTAAAAACATATCTATTAACTTATTTTTAACACTTATGGAAAAAAACAGAAAAAAATATTCACTAGTAGTAGGGAGACAAGAGTCGATGTAGTCTCGACCCCCCTCCTCTTCGTCGTCATGTGACTCGAAAGGTCACTTACCGACACGTCACCCCGTACAGTCCTGTTCAGACTAGTAACCTCCTCTCATGTGACTCAAGGGTCGTATCGATCTCTTGACTGGTGTGTCTGGTTAAACTACGTCACACACCGCATACCAGACT
>BLSH010499517.1:61352-81924 GCA_018402905.1 Glandirana rugosa
CTTCCTCCCCCGGCTTGAAGGCCGAGTCTAGCGAGGGCATTCACCCTTTCCCATGGTCAGTTTTAGTCCTTCCCCCCCCCCCCCCCCGCTGTCACATTTGGCACTTTTTGGGTGGGAGGGGAGAGCGGATACCTGATTTTGACTGGTACCCTTTCCCACTTACGGGAGCGATCTGAGCCGGAAGTTCGGCCCCCTCCTTCCCCTACAGACACGTCACAGGTCCCAGAAGACTATGGGATCATTCACAAGGCGCAGCGTGGCTCGCGCATGCGCAGTAGGAAACTGGCTGTTGAGCCGCAAGGCTTCACTTCCTGTTTCCATAACTTGAGATGACAGTGCCTGTACCCGAAGCTGATTAAAAGACTGACTCGGGTGAGGACATTGCTGGATCTCTGGACAGGTATGTGTCCTTATATTAAAAGTCAGCAGCTACAAAAAAGGATGAACGGATATGCAGGAGAATCATCATCCGATCAGTTGATCACTTTGATTAGTGTGTTTAGTTTAGCTGATTAGTGTGTAGTGTGGCGGAACACAAAGGGACATTGCTTATGTTAGTACAGCGATCTCTCAGTTTTGTTTCTGTTCAGCCCACTGGGTTGAATGAAAACTGAATGTGTGTACCAGGCATTAGAAACATCTAAAAGATAAAAAATATAAAATTATATACATTGTGACGTAATGCAAGGTGCGATAGTGGACGGGCGATATTTGTCCCTCGCATACATTCACTTGGAGTGGACTGGTGAGAGTCCGACCCGGGTTTTGCCAGCCACCGTGGCAGAGCTGGTTCCGGCCCGGAGTTTCTGGTCCACCCAAATCCCTCTCCAGCTGCATAAAACGACCAGGAAGAGATCTCACACAGGAGCTCACCCTGGGACTCAGTGTGCTTAGAATGAGAGAGCTAAGACCTTGAGCTGTTGGTTGCTCTAAAAGTACTAAAAAAGGAAAAAGGTTTGCATTTGTTTGTTGAAAGGGGTCAGGGACAAGCCCAACATCGTATAGAGAGGTATCCTGTCTGTGTTTGTTTAGTGCCGGGCGGCAAGGTTTTGTTTTTGCTATTTTTGTTTGTTTTATAACCTGCAACCTTTTACCAAAATAAATCTGGCAACCAGCCAGATTTTTAAGAAAGTCTACCTACAAACTGCCTTCTTCCCAGGAAAGGTGATCCACACAAACTATTCTCCCACACGTGGTGGAGTTTAGCAGGCAACTTTCCAAGATGGAGGAAATATTGAAGGCCTTGCTGCAAGCCAGTGCAGCCCAGTGGGAAACCAACCGCCAGGTCGCAGAGGCCGTTGCAGCTCAGCGAGAGGAGAGTCGTCAGGCTATCGCAGCACAACAAGCGGCTCAACAGGAGATGAACTGACAGTTTGCAGAGGCCCTGCTGGAGTTAAAAAAGGGGTCCGTGCTTCCTGCGCCAGCAGAACAGAAGCTGGTGTGCGCCAGTTACCATCTCCAGAAGATGACAGCGGCGGATGATGTCGAGGCGTACTTCACGACTTTCGAGAGAGTCGCCGACCGTGAAGGGTGACCGAAGGAGCAGTGGGCGGGGCTGTTGGCCCCATTTTTGACAGGTGAGCCCCAAAAGGCATATTTTGATCTGGAACCTGACAAGGCCCAGGATTATGAGACTTTAAAAGAGGAGGTACTCGCACCCCTGGGTGTCACCATGGCCATCCAGGCCCAACGTGTGCATCAATGGACCTACCACACAGACAAGCCACACCGCTCCCAAATGTTTGACCTGGTCCATCTTACGAGCAAGTGCCAGGCCCCCAGATCATGGAGCGTGTAATCATGGACTGGTATCTCCATGCGCTCCCTGCTGCTTTGAGGAAATGGGTCAGCCATGAGGACCCCAAAACTGCAAGCCAACTGGTGGATCTTGTGGAAAGATAAGGACTAGTTGAACCCATCTGCACCCCACTCCAAAGTATCTGGGGTGAAAGCTCACCCGGTGGACCCGGTAAGACTGTTCCAGGGTTCAAGGGCGTGGGGAAGTTTGATAAGACTGCTACGGTTAAAGAGACTATGGGCTCTAGACCTGGAGACTGGTCAAAGAAGCCAGGAAGGTCTTGGGGACCCTTGAGAGGACTGGGTATAGAGCATATACAGTGTTACTGATGCCATGCATTGGGCCATATTGCTGCCAATTGTCCCCTGAATGATGAACCCATGCAATGTGATTATACGTATGTGAATAGACACTTTTATCTTTTAGCACAGGTCGCATATACAGCATCATGTTCAGGTCACATTGAGAAGCAGATATGTGTGATTTCTATTGATGGTAAACCAGCCTCTGCACTGCTCGGCTCTGGTAGTGTGGTAACGTTGGTCAAAAGCAGTTGTGTAAATTCTGCAAGGTAACACCCTAGCAGTGTCAGGGTCATCTGCATCCATGGGGACACTTGTGACTACCAGACAGTGGTCACTGAGATTGTCACCCCTTGGGGCAGTGTGGCACATTCAGTGGGGATGGTACCTTCACTACTTCATGAAGCCCTAGTGGGGAGGGATTTTCCCTATGTTTGGAGGTTATGGGAAGGCACAGAGAGTCTGGAGGAAAGAGCTCCTCCTGCCGAGGATGCACGGGAACTCTCACCAGACCCTTTTTGCCAAATGGAAGGGGAGACTGGTGGCAGGACAGAGGAAGGAGACTCTCTTCCTTTTCCGGTAATGGCTGGAGAGCCGGAAGAGCCAGAAGATAGCGCCCCACTGGTGGCTAATGACCCAGAAAATGCCTTTGACCCTGACCATGAGAGTAAACAGAATGTAGTACCTGACTTAGAGGTCCAGAGAGAGGACTTCTTTACAGAACAACTATGCAATGTCACCCTCATTAGAGCCAGAGAAAATGTTAAGGTGATAGATGGTGAACCCATGGAACCTAATTGGGCGGTGTCTTTTCCCTATATGGCTCTGAAGAACCAGTTGTTGTATCAGGTGGTGAAACACCAGGAGGAGGAGGTAGAGCAACTAGTGGTTCCCAAACCCTACCGAAGGATGGTGTTAGACTTAGCCCATGGGCATGTAATGGGGGGACATCTGGGTGTAGAGAAGACCAGGGAGAGAATAACCCAGAAGTTCTTCTGGCCCGGGTTGCATGCAGATGTCAGAGGGTATTGTGAATCCTGCCCTGAGTGTCAACTCTCTGCGCCCTTGCCCCATTTTCGTAGTCCACTTGTTCCACTGCCCATAATTGAAGTGCCATTCGAAAGAATTGGCATGGATCTCCTGGGACCCATAGTAAAGTCTGCCCGAGGACACCAGCACATCCTCGTAATACTAGATTACGCGACCCGCTATCCTGAAGCCATATCCCTGCGTAACACGTCCGCTAAGACTATCGCCAAGGAGTTGGTCCAGGTATTTAGTCGGTGGCGATCCCTAAAGAAGTCTTAACAGATCAGGGCACCCCGTTTATGTCCCATGTAACCAAGGAATTGTGCAAGGTGTATAAAATCTCCCATCTCCGCACCTCGGTCTACCACCCCCAAACGGATGGACTTGTGGAGAGGTTTAATAAGACGCTCAAAAGCATGTTGAAAAAGGTAGTGGAAAAAAATGGGAGAGATTGGAATATGCCGTATCTCATGTTTGCCATACGAGAGGTTCTGCAGGCTTCTACGGGGCACTCCCCACTTGAACTCTTGTATGGTAGACATCCCCAGGGATTGTTAGATGTCGCCAAAAAAACGTGGGAAGGGGAGGTCACCCCTCATAGAAGCATCATCGAACATATTTCCTTGACGCAGGATCGAATCGCAAAGGTCCTGCCCCTGGTACGAGAGCATATGGAACAAGCCCAGGAGGCTCAGAGAAGGGTTTATAATCGGGGTGCTAAGACCCGAACTTTCAACCCCGGGGACAGAGTACTGGTGCTGGTCCCTACTGTTGAAAGTAAATTCCACGCAAAGTGGCAGGGTCCCTTTGAGATTAAGGAAAGAGTAGGGGAAGTAAACTACAAAGTTTACCAGCCGGGGAAAAGGAAACCCAAACACATCTATCATGTTAACCTCTTAAAACCATGGAAGGGCAGAGAGGCTATGTTGGCCATACCACCCCCTCAAAAAGATAGGGTACCAATGACCCCGGGCGTCCACCTGACGGAATCCTTGTCAGTAGCCCAACAACAAGACGTTAAAGAGTTTGCCTGGACTGACCACATTGATTCAATATGACAATCACAGAGCCAGGTGTTTGCATAAATGTGAAACCTCTTAGAATACCTGAGGCTAGGCGTGAGGCAGTAGCAAAGGAGATACAGAACGTGCTAGAGTTGGATGTGATTGAGTCCCACAGTGACTGGTCCCAAAGCCCAATGGCACTATTCGGTTCTGTAATGACTTTAGAAGACTGAATAGGTTTGGTCTGCATGGGGCTCCTGCATCATTCCAGAGGATGATGGACAAGACGTTGAGGCCACATCGCCCCTATGCAGCCGCCTACTTGGATGATGTGGTTATCCTGATTGGGAATCCCTTTTGCCCCGAGTGCAAGCGGATGTGGATTCCCTCAGGAAAGCAGGTCTCACAGCCAACCCCAAAAAGGGTGCCATCGGTCTCGAGGAGGCCAAATACCTTGGTCACATTATTGAGCAGGGCCTTGTTAAACCCCAGACCAACAGACTAGAGGCAATCCAAAAGTGGCCCCAGCCCCGAACTAAAAACCAGATGTTCCTGGGGATCACGGGGTACTATAGGTGCTTCATACCGGACTTTGCCACCATTGCCGTTCCCCTGACGGACCTGACAAGGGGCATAGGGTCGGTTATGGTAAAGTGGAGCCCGGAAGCCGAGAAGGCATTTCAGAAGTTAAAGCAAGCCCTGTGTGTACAACCTGTGCTTGTGACCCTGGACTTCACCAAAGAATTTGTGGTGCAGACCAACGCCTCTGATGTGGGTCTAGGGGCGGTACTGTCCCAGATCAGAGACAGCGAGAAGCACCCGGTTGTATACCTAAGTCGGAAGCTGAACCGGCACGAGAAAAATTATGCCATAGTTGAGAAGGAGTGTCTCTCGATTAACTGGGCCTTGGAGAGCCTAAAACATTATCTATTGGGCAGGTCGTTTAGACTGGTCACCGACCATGCCCCCCTGAAGTGGATGTGCGATAACAGGGAAAAGAATAGTTGGGTGACAAGGTGGTTTTTGACCCTGCAGCCCTATAAATTCACAGTGGAACACAGGGCGGGAAAGCTGCAAAACAATGCAGATGCCCTTTCCCGGGTCCACTGTATGGGGGTAACAGTTGCTCAGCCGCAGGGGCTTGAGCAGAAGGGGGGGATATGTGACGCAATGCGAGGTGCGATAGTGGATGGGTGATATTTGTCGCCTCGTATACGTTCACTTGGAGTGGACTGGTGAGAGTTCGACATGGGTTTTGCCAGCCACCATGGCAGAGCTGGTTCCGGCCCGGAGTTCTGGTCCACCCAAATCCCTCTCCAGCTGCATAAAACGACCAGGAAGAGCTCTCACAGGTGCTCACTCTGGGACTCAGTGTGCTTAGACTGAGAGAGCTTAGACCTTGAGTTGTTGGTTGCTCTAAAGGACTAAAAAAGGAAAAAGGTTTGCATTTGTTTGTTGAAAGGTGTCAGGGACAAGCCTGAGGTATAGAGAGGTATCCTGTCTGTATTAGTTTAGCGCCAGACGGCAAGGTTTTGTTTTTGCTATTTTTGTTTGTTTTATAACCTACAACCTTTTACCAAAATAAAACTGGCAACCAGCCAGATTTTTAAGAAAGTCTGCCTACAAGCTGCCTCCTTCCCAGGAAAGGTGATCCACACAAGTTAATCTCCCACAATAAATATATATATTTAATGTTAGGTTCACTTTCAATACTCCAGACTGCCTCTTTCTGTCTGTTCAAGGCATTTTCTTTATGTATGATCTATCAGCAGGAATTTCACAGCCCAGGATTCCTCAGCAGATCAGCTTCAATGGCTCCCATCTGTAGAGCAGTAAACCAGACCTCTATAAATATGCATGCCAGCAACAGATGAGGAAAATGCACTTGAAAATAAGAAACTATTAGATTCCCTGAGGCATATTAGAAAGTATTTGTAGGAAGATTGCTGAGTGTCTACATACAGGAATTACAGGCAGGTTATGGCAAATCTAGTGCCATCTCTTGCTTAATGCTGCTCTTGATTTGTGGATTTTGAAGACAGGCCGTTTCCTGTCGTCCTTAAGCTTTTCTTGTAATTTTCCTAATTTTCTAAAGAGACTAAAGTGGTAGACAGACAAAATATAATACGGGCTATGTCAGTAGCTATTTACCTGTGTCAGTTAGTTTTGATGCACCAATTGGAAAAAAAGCTGAGGTTTAAAGCAGTATTGAAGTGTTACTAAACCCAGTAATATGAAAATAGTTACTCTGACCCCCCCCCACACACACACACACACACACACTGCCCACGGCTTATAAATCTTCTTTTTACATTAAAATGCTGGCAATCTATACCTTTTTGGCTGATCTGTATACCACGGTCACATGATAAACTGCACAGTTTGTCCATTGCTGAGTTTTCAGGTAGGAAGAGACTTCCACTACAGGCTGTATACACGCCCACATGTGTGATGCCAATATCATGTGACCTGAACAATTCAACTGAAACAGGAAATGCTCTCTCCAGAAATAGAGACTAGACTGAGCATGTGCAGGACAGCTACCCTCACTGTATTATATGGCCTTGCCAAGATAGACCGTGCAGGAGGGAAGGATGTGTCCATATAGGATCAAGAGCCTTTTTACACAATGCAGAGGATTAACCCCTTAAGTTCCACAGCGAGTATAACAAGTATGCTATGCTGCATATACAGACCTATTTTACTGTTGTGGGTTTATTAACACCTTAAACCCAAAATGGGTGCCGTCTTAATGTACACTACTGAAGTCGCTCCGACTTCAGAAAAGGTTCCTGTACTACTTGGAGGTGACTTCTATCCGACCTGTGCCCATAGAATTCAATGGAAGTCGCCTCCAAGTCCGATCCCCATCTAAATGCAAGCGACTTTGTAGTGAAAAGAATAGAATTTATTTGGGGAGCCCCCTCCCTCCCTTATCTGATTGGCCACAATCACATTGCCACATTGGTCGCCTGGCATAAGTCGCGTTGTAAGTCACCTGAAATCGCCTAGCAAAGTCGCGCTGAAGTTGGGTTGCCCCTGTGTGAATGCAGACTTAGGTTTTCTTTCATCTATTTTCACCTGGTGATCCAGCCAGTAAGTCTTTTGTTTTTCAACAGAACAAGCTGTCCTGTAGATATAGCAGTTACAGGGATGAGACAAACCATTTACCACTGACAGAGGTGCTTACAATGATCCGCTTTATTTATTCATGTTTATCCCTAAAGGAACAAAATTGTTGCTGTAATTGCTGAAAAGGTGTTAGCTGGAATTCAGCTTCAATTAGTTTTGTGTATCTAAATCTGCTAATACATCTAATACTTCCCTCCATCTCGACTGACAGACAATGATATAATCCAAAGGTGCCCCCTGTGCTCCTTCATCCAGAGTGGGGGCACTCTAATACAGGAGGTGTGTTACTGGCCACCAGGTGAGAACAGAGGGAAAAAAAAAACGAATGCAGCCGCCATCTAATGATTGGTAAGCTATATCACATCACACCACATATATATCACAGGTATATATCACATTTTTGGGTTTGGGTTTACTACTGCTTTAATCACCTATATTTTGCCTTCCCTGGTTCCAGTTTCCCCATTCATCAACATACTATTATGATTTTTAAATATAAACGTTCTGTTTCAATTATTTTATTTATTATTTTTATTATTTTAGACCCAGTGACATCATCAATGGGTCTTTGTGCTTCTCCAAGAAATGCAGGGAGATCACGGCTGGTGGGAGGGGCTGGAAGGGTACCCTTAGCCTGGATGCAAGCAGAAGACTGGCTCTTAGGAGGAGTTATGAAAATATCAAAATGCCTTGATGGATGGATGTCAGTCTGGAGGAGTGGCTGCACACAGACCACATGTGATGCTGATGCTGAGCCTCCATTTGGGAAGAATGTAAATCTAATGAATGAAAGGGGAAAAGGGTTAGATGATGAAGTCAGGCTGTATCTGATTTGCTGCAACTTCTAATGCACACTGTGAGAAGCTCCCTGTGTACAGTGAAATCAGAGAAAGCAATAGTACAGCAAGGGAGCTTATATGTTTTGTACCACCTATTTGTATTTTTTCTGGGTTGTATAGAACTGGAGAAGGTTATTATTGGGTTGATGTGTTCTAACTAGGGTTGCCGCTTTTTCTTCAAGCCAAACCTGACTTATTTAGTGGCGCACAGCAAAAAAAATTTTTTTAGCATACACTATAGGATTGCAACAGACCTGGGACACCTTTGGGCGCTCCAAAGAGAATAGTAATGTGGCATGCATAGTGTGCCCTCACCCTCCTATCAGGCCTTGTTCTGAGCCACATTCCTGTCTGAATATTGTGTCCAGGTTTCAGGCAGACTGACACATGATTCAAAGCTCAAGCTGTCCGGGTGAATCCCGGAGAGGTGGCAACCCTAGTTCTAATGTGTAGTGGTGGTTTAGGGCCACTACAACTTGTCTGTTCTGTGATCCCCTTATCCATATCTCCTGTTTATTGCTAATTAATTCAGACCTTGCTAGATCCTCCCTGTTTCCACATTCCCTCTGTCAGTACTAGTTTCTGGCAGAGACGGGTTTTAGGAAGGTCATTGCCTTCTTAGACTTCATAAGACTGTAAAAAAACATGTTCTGTTCTCCACCAGAATTAAAAGTGCATTGAATTCAACTTCAGTGTTTTATTGAAGAGTGGATGTAAACCCGAAAAAACATTTTTTTACTGACACTTCTACCTTGTACAGAAGAGGATATCATGTCATCTGTGCCCAGTTTTGCCACGAAGAGTTAATCCAACTCTGAGTAATACCCTTATCTTTTTTCAGTAGGAAAAAAAACGTCTGGAGACGTTTCATCCCATGCTGTGTGACTGACAGGTCATATTCTTATCTCCTGCATGGAGCAAAAAGAGCCTCTCAGTTCCCCCTCCCATCTCCTCCAGCTCTCAGTATAGAAGTGGGTGGGAAGCCTTGTGACATCACAACTCCACCCACCGAGCTTCAGCAAAGAGAAACACCCACTGATTCCAGTGTTTTGCAAGTCTGCTACTGCTAAAAAGGGTGACATTTGCAAGGCAGGGATACATGCAGGGGGGCTTACATATACATTAATACTGTGCCATTAGTTGATACTGGGTGAGTGGTGGGTTTACATCTACTTTAAGCTGCCTGTGGATGGTGCCAATTCAGCAGGTGCCCATACTGCTTGGGCAAACTGGATCTATAAATATAAAGTAAGCCAATGCATAAAGCGGCATTTGAAACAGAACACTGTACAAGTGTGCAAGAGTGTGTCAGGGCTGTAACAGCAAATAAAGCTTATTTCACCTCTCTGCTCTGTAGGGCTAAACACAAACAGGTGCCGGTTAGTCTATAATGAAACACTGATTTATATTGCACTGGGTAACGCTGCAATGATATTATCAGATAGATAGAAGGTAGGATATCTAGTGGCTGAAAAAAGTACTGCAGGGGCAATCTTTGGATGAAACTGAACATTGCTGCAAAAGCTGGTTTGGTCATTTTTCTTTTAACCTGTTCATGACCGCACTATAGCCGAATGATGGCTACAGTGCGGACTCACTTTGCCATCATATGACGTCCTCCTGTGCTTCTGCTACCTGCATGCCTCATGGAGGCGTGCATTGGCAGTGATCTGTGATTGAGGTAAAGAGCTAATCATGGCGGCTCTTTACCATGTGATCAGCTGTGTCCATTCACAGCTGATCCCAATGTAAACAGGATTTGCCGCTTATTGGCAATCTCCTGAGGAGAGGAGAACCAATAACCGGCAAATCCACACAGGGGACATCTATACTGATAATCACCAGTGCCCTGATTATCAGTCCAGCCCCAACAGTGCCCACCAGTGCTTCTAATCAGTGCCCATCAGTCAGAGGTGTAACTACAACCTTCAGGGCCCGGTGCAGAAAACCATGAAGGGCCCCCCCGACCCCATCCCGGGGCCCTTTCTCGTGTTCTGCAGAGGGCTGCCTACTGCAGTCTTGAGGCCCCCACATAGTGGTGGAATGCCAGGGCCCAGTCGCAAGTGCGACCTTTGAGACCCTGGTAGTTCTGCCACTGACCTTACTATTACTAGGGGACATTTTGGAGGATGTAGGGGAGCACTCTGGAGGTGCTAAAACAGTACCTCCAGAGTGCCCCCTTAATACCTCCAGAGTGCCCCCTTAAATCCTGCTGAGTGCCCCCTTAAATCCTGCTGAGTGCCTCCTTAAATCCTGCTGAGTGCCCCCTTAAATCCTGCTGAGTACCCCCTTAAATCCTGCTGAGTGCCCCCTTAAATCCTGCTTAGTGCCTCCTTACATCTTCCTGAGTGCCCCCTTACATCTTTCTGAGTGCCCCCTTACATCCTGCTTAGTGCCTCCTTACATCCTGCTGAGTGCCCCCTTACAACCTCCTCAGTGCCCCCTTACATTCTGCTGAGTGCCCCTTTACAACCTCCTGAGTGCCCCCTTGGGATCGGTGGCAGTAGTGGTGTTGGGCGTTTCCTGCCATGGGAAGGAGGAGAAAAGAGCCGCCAACTCAACCAAGCAAACTGACGGGCTTCTTCCCCTCTCAGACCCGGCCGGCTCGTCAAGATGGCGCCTGCCATGAGGCCGCGATGCATAACGCGGATGACACGCCTGACAGCCAGGCGGCTCTGGCCGCACCGCTCCCCACCAGCCCTCACTCCTCTGCAGCCTCCACCCCAACTACCCGCAGCCTGACGAAGTCCAGACAGAGGATAACGCCGCCGGAGGAAACGCCTGAGGCCTACCTCTTGGAGGTATGCGTGGCTAGGCCGCACATGGAGACAGCGTGCAGCGCATCCCCTGATCCATTTGCTAACTACCCTACAACAGGGCAGCCCCTGTCAGACATTCTCTTAAAGGACATGTTGTCCACCCTCAAGCTCTCCATTCAGAAAGACATCTTAACCACACTGCATCAATGCCAGTCAGATATAAGCGACCTGGGCAATATGGTGGACTATGTGGAACAATATATGGGGGATCAAACTGCATCCCATAACATACTTGTTGATGCCTATAATGCCCAATCAGAGGAAATTGAATGGATTAAAAACAAATTAGCTGATTTAGAGGACAGGTCTAGGAGGAACAACCTGAAGCTGAGGGGGGTCCCGAAAACCATTCAGCCGACCCAACTCCTCCAACACGCCCAGGACCTTTTCTCCGCTCTAGTTCCCTCCTTGACACCTCTAGAAATCACTATTGACAGAATTCATAGGGTCCCAAAACCATCTTTCATCCCAGATCAAGCACCCAGGGATGTAGTTCTCAGACTGCATTTTTATAAAGCCATGGAACTCATCCTAGCTGCATCCCGTAACCCTGACAACCGACCACCCCGATTCGCCTCAACACTTGTTCTGCCTGACCTCTCCAGACATACTCTGCAACGCAGACGTAACCTGGCCTCTATAACCAAGGCCCTCCGTAAACACCAGATTACTCACAAGTGGAGGCACCCAGCACAACTGGTTTTAACACACAATGGATCAACCAGCACGGTAACCTCACTGCAAGAGGGTCTATCGCTTCTCCACCAGTGGGGCATACTTCTAGACAATGCTCCTACGCACCCACCTCAGCCCTCCGCCATCCCTACGTCCCATGACTGGCAACTGTTAGCCCGCAAAAAATTGCCAAAGAAAAACAAAGACCCCCACAGGAGTCCTGCTAACACTCAAGATCAACTCATCCTCTCCTGGCACCGGATAACGGAACCCTATTTAGACATGACCTCTGAAACTGTTGCCCGAAAACCACAACTTTCTACCATATTTCACAGAGAACAACTGTATGATGTCTGGAGGTGCCAGCATTCCTGTGAAAGAGACTACTCTTATTTCTTCCGCAGACATCATACATACTCAAGAATCGACATGTTTCTCACTGATCAGTGGACCTTACAGAAAGTGTTGAAATCTACTATTCATGATATATTATGGTCGGACCATGCGGCCATTTCTCTGTCAATAGATGAAGCCCCCCCCCCTCACAACCCCCATCTGGCGATGCAACACCTCTCTCCTACAAAACCCCCAGACCTCCCAACTCCTACCCAGCAACTTTCGGATTTTTTTAAATCCAACGAAGGCTCTGTACAGGACCCATTTACTCTTTGGCAGGCCCATAAAGCTGTCATAAGAGGAGTCCTCATACAACAAGGTGCCAGGGCGAAGAGAAACCACAAGTCCCAGTTCACAAAGCTCACCACAGAAATACATAATCTTGAGATGGCCAACAAATCACAACTTCAACCTACACTTACTGAAGTGCTCAGAGAAGAACTTAGAACCCTACTACTGAACCAGTATGAGGGTGTCACGAACCTGGTGGTGGAGTCCGTCTTGTGCAGGGAACAACCGCTCTTGCGCACCCGATTCAAGTACCCCTGGTAGAGTAGACAGAGGGCCAAGAGTGCGGGATGGCACGAGGGCTGGATGGTCACTGATGATGTAGTGAGGTTCCAGAAGACGTGCAGATAGAAGAGTGGTCGTACAGGCTGGGTCGGCAACGGGCAGGCAGTAAGGTACAAAAGGAACAGGGAGGCGGGTAGTCAAAGTTCAAGCAAAGGTTCGTTCAATGGGCGGGCAGCAGAGGTACAGAGGAGTAGACATTCGGATGGTTGTGGATAGCTGGAGTCGGTGCAGGTAGCGAACAGCAGGTCAGGACAGGCCGGGTCAAACAGGAAGCAAACGAACACAGGAACAGGTGGAGGGAGCTGAGGCTCACAGGTCACGGACGCTGTAGAACGAGCAGCACTTGTCGCTGGGATCCCTGGGCTTAAATAGCACCATTTGGCGCCTCTTCCGGCGCGTGCACGCGCACGGGCGCGCGCGCACCGCCGCGGAAACAGTCAGAATTCACTGGCAAACATGTTCATTCTCTAACAGAGGGTCACCTTCGTAAGTTAAAACTAACCTACTACTCCTCGGCCAACAGAGCAGGGAAGATTCTGGCTCATAGAATCAAAGCAGCCCGTACCAAAGCCAGAATTTCTCACCTAATGCTCCCAACACTCAACCAGAAAATCATAGACCCGCAAGCTATAGCGGACTAGTTTGCTGACTTTTATAGCTCCTTGTACAATCTCAAGGAGGACACCGGAACACCCCAACCCACTAATGCAATGATTCTCTCCTTTCTAGAGAGAATCAATCTTCCCACCCTCTCCCAGACCCACTTGGACCAACTCAACACCCCCTTTGACATCAATGAACTAAGCAGAATTGTGGCATCTCTTCCCCTTGGCAAATCCCCTGGCCCAGATGACCTCACTAATGACTATTATAAAACATTTTCCAACATACTTGCCCCCCATCTACTCCAAGTTTTTAATAAAGCAGCCTCGGCATCTCATTTCCTGAAGAAATGCTCAAGGCGTACGTGGTGACAATACCCAAACCTGGAAAGGACCCCACTACCCCGGCCAATTTCAGGCCCATTTCCTTACTTAATACCGATGTTAAAATTTTCGCCAAATTACTTGCCCTCTGATTATCCGCGGTTCTTCCATCCCTCCTAAGCAGAGATCAGATGAGGTTTGTGAGGGACAGGCAACCCTCGGACGCAACTAGGCGCATCCTTAACCTTATTCACCGGGCTGGCTCGGCTCGAACGCCTTCTCTCCTCTTATCCATAGACGCAGAGAAGGCGTTCGACAGAGTCCACTGGCAGTATATGCTACAGGTTTTTAAAAAAATTGGTTTCCAGGGCCCTATACTTCAAGCTATCCTTGCGCTCTATTCTAAGCCTTCAGCCCAGGTCCTCACCTCAGGTCTACTGTCCAAAAGATTTGCCATTTCCAACGGCACACGTCAGGGGTGCCTCCTCTCGCCAACAATCTTTAATCTCATCATAGAACCTCTGGCGGAAAAGATTCGCTCAGACCCCCTCGTTTCTGGTCTCACAATTGGCCAAATGAGACACTCTATAACTCTCTTCACAGATGACATCATTCTGTTCCTAACTAACCCCCTTTCCTCCCTCCCAAGAGCCCACCAAATTATCTTGGACTTCTCACACACTTCCTACTATAGAGTCAACTTTACCAAGTCTCTTGTCTTAGACCTGAATGCCCCCCCCCCACCTACAATCCAAGCTGCAAACCACACTTCCATATAAAATGGACCACCACCTCCATCCCATACCTAGGGATCGTCCTTACCCCCAGAGCCCTCTCTCTTATTCAATCCAACCTCAACGCACTAACTCAGAAATTGAAGCCGCAACTCCAGCATTTACTGCACTGCGATCTCTCCTGGACGGGAAGATCTGCAGCCCCTAAAATGGTAATTCTCCCCCAAATTCTGTATGTATTCAGGGCTCTCCCAGTCTCCATTCCGCAACACTACCTAGACAAAATATCCTCCCAACTGTCCTCCTTCATATGGAACAAGAGGAAACCTAGATGCCCACAAAAAATACTACATAAACACAAATCAACTGGGGGTATGGGGCATATTAACATAGACTATTACTGGGCAATAAAACTATCCCAACTCAAACACTGGTTTGGCAATACCAACCCTGCCCTATGGGTGGATATAGAAAGAATGCTTTCCCCTACTCACCACCTTGTCTCCCTTCTAATTAGGGATTCCTGGATACCCTGGAAATTATCCAAACTCCCGCATACTATAGGGGACTCTGTTAAAGCGTGGAGGCATCTTCTCAAACTCCTGCCGGACTCCATCCAAATACACCCCCCCCCCCCCATCCCAACACGAACCCTTATATTCACTATTCCCTTTCTGAATGTAAATCACTTGGTTTCACAAGGCCTAGACGTGGTCCAAACATTTTATGAAGGCTCGTCTTTCAAACCTTGGGACAGCTTGCGGAACCAATACGACCTCCACCCGAATGCCCAATTCAATTACTCACGCATTAAACACTTCCTCTCCAAACACCCTCTACCCACCATCCGAATCCCCCAGAAAGCATGGGACTTCCTTAATTCCTCCAACCCCCACCCTAGTGGCACTACCCTCTTCTACAATTTGCTTCAAGATAAGCTCTTCTTCACCAAAGATCCATACATACTTGAATGGGAAGAGGACCTCAATAAGGTATACACCCTTCGCGAATGGCAAACAGCCATCCATTCCATCCACAAATTCTCCCACTGCACTGCTCATTGGGAACTCATGTTAAAAATCATGTTGCGCTGGTACTATACACCAGCCAGGATAGCCACAGTTGCCCCAGACAAATCCCCACTGTGCTGGCGCAACTGTGGTAAGACCGGGAATCTCCTCCACATACTATGGGAATGCCTTTTCATCACCCCCTACTGGACCCAAGTGTTCTATCTCCTCTCTAGGATCACCTCTAGCAACATCCCCCCAGACAAGGGCCTGGACATCCTAAACCTTAATATAGAAGGCATCCCCCCTCCTCATAGACCCACTATAACACATGTACTACTCGTGGCTAGGACTGCAATTGTTAGATTATGGAAATTACATGTGGCTCCTTCCATTTCTGAAGTTATTCACCTAACCAACCAGAACTACACATTTGAATGCATGCTGGCTGTAAACGCCCTGAAAAGAGAAAAATTTGACAACCACTGGCGTCCATGGTCTACCATGTACTCCCCCTAGGAATCTTTACTCTTCCTTGACTCTCTTACTAAAAGCTAAGGAATTTACCTGTAACTAGAATTTGCAAACTGCTATCTACTGCTACATCACCCTACTTTATCATCATACTGTACTAGTGCCTATGTACATAAGCTCAGGTATATGTATGTATATATGTATGGATACTGATAGTCACTGTGTCTGGCGAGGCGCCAATGCCTTATTACCACCCCCTCCTTCCCTCTATGCTATCTATTGTGTACCCCCCCCCCCCCCTTTTTCTTACCCTCTCTATACTATCTTGTTCTGTTTGCTGTATATTGTTTAAAACCAATAAAGACAATTATACAAAAAAAAAAAAGTGCGACAGCGCTGAAAGCTGGCCTGGGCAGGAAGGGGGTGAAAGTGCCCGGTAGGCAAGTGGTTAAAGAGGAAGTAAACCCTGATGGGTTTTACTTCCTCTTTATTACCCTGCAAAGTAAAAGCATAATGGGCTAGTACGCATCGCATATTAGCCCATTATGTGGTACTTACCTCAGAACAAAGCCCGCATCTATGACTGCCCCTCTTCCTTCCAGGGCCGCAGACTCCGGCTCTGTGACTGGCATGCGCGCGGGAGCCGCCAGTAGCGGCACAATCCTGGTGAAGAAATGGTACGTCGGTCAGTTTCTTCATTGCGCATGCACCGATGACGTCGGCGCAAGCATATACAGAGAATATCTCCTAAACTATGCAAGTTTAGGAGATCTTCTTGGTACCTACAGGTAAGCCTTATTATACGCTTACCTGTAGGTTAAAGTGGTTGTAAATGGTTTACAACCACTTTAATGGGCTATTCAATTTTTTTCTTGTCATTTTTGGCTGGAGTTCTGTTTTAAGGACCAATAAAATCGAATATATTTTGGTGTTACCCAGTGCAGTATAAATCAATATAGACCATCGCATAGCACCATATATTATGCTGTATTCTAGCATTATGCAGTACATCACAGTATCAAATAATATAGATTACTGTAATAAAATGTATTAGAAAATGGTAAAATATAGTCAGCTATGGTATAATAGTACAAGGTGTCACATTAACCGCTTGCCGACCGCTGATTGGCAATTGACAGCGACAAAGTGGCTCTGTAACGCAAAACGCCCTGAGCGCACTCACTGTGTTGGGGGGGGCCAGGGAGCGGGTGCGGCGGCTTCGATTGCCGCCGGCCACCCGCGATGCCCCCCCCCGGAGTGAAGGAGCGGAGGTCCGTGTAAGTAAACACGGACCTCCGCTCTGTGTGAGGGGGAAGGGCTGTGATCACAGCCTTCCTGTACACGAAGGCTGTGACCACTTCCCTTCCCCAGCTAGGCAAGCCCCCCTACAGTTAGAACACGCCCAGGGAACATACTTAACCCTTAGCGCGCCCCCTGCAGGTTAACCCCTTCACTGCCAATGGCATTTACACAGTAATCAGTGCATTTTTATAGCACTGATCGCTGTATAAATGCCAATGGTCCCAAAAAAGTGTCAAAATGTTCCGACATGTCCGCTGAAATATCGCAGTACCGCTAAAAATCGCAGATCGCCGCCATTACTAGTAAAAAATAAAAAAAAAAATAAAAACCCCAAAAATGAATTCTCATCATCCGTAAACCCAACCACTTTTGCGCAAACCAATCAATAAACGCAGATTGTGATTTTTTTTTATCGCAAATATGAGGAAGAATATAAATCGGCCAAAAACGGTGAAAAAAAATGTTTTTTTATATTTTTTTTTTGGATTTGTATTTTAGCAAAAAGTAAGAAATTTGGGTTTTTTTGCAAAATTGTCGCTGTTCTTTTGTTTATAGCGCCGATCAGAAATGACACAGAGGTGATCAAATACCACCAAAAGAAAGCTCTATTTGTGGGAAAAAAAGGACGCAAATTTCGTTTGGGTACAACGCCGCACGACCGCACAATTGTCATTTAAAGCGACGCAGCGCCGAATCGCAAAAATGGCTCCGGTCCTAAAGCTGGAAATCCTTCCGGGGCTGAAGTGGTTAAAGAATATTATCTTATTATTATTATTATTATACAGGATTTATATAGCGCCAGCAGTTTGCGCAGTGCTTTACAAAAATGAAGGCAGACAGTACAGTTACATCACAATTTCGTACAATTATACTACACATATAGAGTAGAATACCACAATGTATGAAATTACAGTACAGTGCAGCCTCATGCAGAACATTTTGGTGTAATGCCAAATAATATAGTATAGTACAATAAAAGATAGTACAGGAGGGCACATAAAAGCCCTGTAACCTAATATAAAAGAGAGGACCCCACCCAGGTAATTACTTACAATAAAAACAAAAAGAAAATACCGCCCTACCTATAAATAGTGATATAAGCTGCCAGCACAACAATCTTACCAAATTGGACAGTGATGAAAAATATAACTAAATAGTGCAGCGCTATTGGACATATAAAGGGTACTTCCGTTCAGAAGTACTATACATGTATGAAAAAATGTGTATGAAAAATACAGTGCATAATAGTGAACACCATACGTTGAATAGATGACAAATATATGTGAAAGGCATCAAACTAAGAAATGTAAAATTAATGAAATTGATAATAATAAACGACACAGAATGTCCAAACTGAGTCCATCAATACACAATGGGGTGATGTAATCCTTATGGATGGTAATAGTGCATCAAAAACTCATAGTCCACCATGTGCAAAGTAAACCTCCACCAATATCAAGCTGGGGTACTCTTACCAGAACCAGTAGAAAACATGGGCATAAAGATAAAGATGGCATGGACTTTCCAGAACTTCCATCAAACTTCATACATGGATGATGAAGGCCACATAAGATGATGCATCCACAAAGAATCCTGTTTGGTATAATGGTCACCTTCCAGGGCCAAGAAGCCATATAGACCGGATGCGGACCAGAAAAATCCAAAAGATATCCTAGGAATAATTGTAGTAATACCTCAGTAAAAACAGAAGGTGCTACATAGTGTAATTCTGTATACATATAAATTTATTAAAAAGAATCACACTTACATGATAAGACTTGACATAAGCGATATGGAATTCCAATCAGTACATGAGTAGCGCAATGATAAAGGGCAGGCTTGCTTCACCCGACGCGTTTCGTCTGCAAAGACTTCAACAGGGGTATAAGCGACCTGCTCTCATTGCGCTGTATTTATAACTAACTAATGCCACCCAACGTGGAAACCACCTGCAAACTCCTCCCAGCAGCGTGCAAGCCTCATTTTCGCCACACCGAGTACGGCCGTTCATTGGTCAATTATCCCAATGAGACTCCACATGGGGTGTACGTTATTTGTGCTTACATCACTTCCAGTATTCACCAGGAAACTCCACATATGTACATTCATTAAAAGCTCGCAAACAAATGGTTGCTATGAATAGAATAAGGGGAGAGCGATGGACAGATGAACATTACTATACCCAGATTGAATCTGCATAGGAGATCCTCAGATGTGCCTCTGTCGTCTGTTTACATTCACCCGGCATCTCGTCTCCAAGGCTGAAGTG
The DNA here is from genome assembly GCA_018402905.1 of Glandirana rugosa. NCBI lineage: Eukaryota > Metazoa > Chordata > Amphibia > Anura > Ranidae > Glandirana > Glandirana rugosa. Next base: position 80,635 of record BLSH010499517.1, read on the forward strand.
ACGTAACAAGCGTCAATCACACACGACGGGCAGCTGGCGTAACCAATGGGGGAGCAGATAATAATCTGCATACGACGCCGTACGACGAACGTTCCTATCTCCGACGTCACTTCCCACGTCAACATCCGTTCAAGTCCCTGACCCCCAAGGAAACGGAAGTGAAGCGTGTTTATCAACAAAAGGATACGGACGTACCCAAAAAATGTACCCAAAAAATGTATTTCCCCCTTTCGTTTCCGGAAATGAGAAAACAAAACCCATGTCTGCCCATCACTGTAACATTAATGGTGTGATGTTACCCAGTAACTCAGCGGACTTATCCCATAAAGCAATTTGCTACGTGTTCCACTAAAAATTAAGTTTATTTAATTACTTGCCCTTGTAAGAAACAGTACATTGGTTGGACTACATGTCCCTTCTCAATCCGGATGAGTGAACACATTACGGGTATTATAAAAGGGTCCACTAAGCATACAATGCCCAAACACTACCGTAGGTATCATGATCGAGACCCCACTGGTACTACATTTTCTATCATAGATAAGTACGAGGCCCCATGGAGGGGTGGGGCGAGTACCAGAGGGGTATCTAGACTAGAAACGTTTTGGATTTTCGAATTAAAATCCTATTGGCCATCAGGAATTAATGTAGATTGGGATATTAACGCTTTCATTAATCAAGCCTAATATAGTTAATATGATCTGAATACTAGTTAGTTCCCCTTTTAGTCCGCAATTAAATGGTTTGATATGTAATGTAGGTGGTTCACTAGGATATGGCATGTCTAATGTGGACATACCTAACTGCAGTGGTGGAGTTAGCAATTTGGGTATCTACGATTCACAGGGAGTTTCTAAATAGATTTTTTAAATCTAGGAATTTTTTTGAAAAAGATTTTTTAATGAAGTTTCTTGGAGAAAATTTTTTCTTACTACATATGACATGTGCTTCTATGTCGTATGTATAATTTTTTATAATTTGTTTTTATATACTTGTTATGGTCGTGTTTATTAGATGTGAAGTGGTTTTAATAAGATATATTTGTACTTATTGCTATGTGCCTGTCACTTCCGGTGTTCCCTGGGTAACATCACACCATTAATGTTACATTGATGAGCAGATATGGGTTTTGTTTTCTCATTTCCGGAAACTAAAGGGGGAAATACATATTTTGGGTAAATTTTTTGGGTACGTCCGTATCCTTTTGTTGATAAACACGCTTCACTTCCGTTTCCTTGGGGGTCAGGGACTTGAACGGATGTTGACGTGGGAAGTGACGTCGGAGATAGG
>BLSH010499517.1:89168-104094 GCA_018402905.1 Glandirana rugosa
TATAAGAGACAGGAAAACATCTGCAAACTGTGTGTGAAGAGCGAAACCATATGCCTGCTCTTCTCTATGCTGTATTTTCACACACAAATTCCAGATGTTTGAAGAGCAGGTGTATGGTTCCGCACCCGGTTTTAGGTAAAGTGTTCTATTCTATTTCCAGATGTATGAAGAACAGATGTAATGTGTGAAGAACATCTGTTCTGGTGCAGAACAGATGTGTGTGAATAGCAGATGTGCAATCATTAGCGGCAATAATAAAAATGACACAGACTTTAAAAAGAAGTGTGAATAACAGATGTGCAATGATTGACGGTTTGATTTAAAGTGACACACAGACTTGAAATAATTGTGTAGAAGAGATGTGCACTGATTCCCGGTTTCATTTAAAGTGACACACACATTTTGCAGAACAGTGATATGGGTACTCCCGGCTTATTTATACTTTTTTGACACAGTTTGAAGATGATTTTAGAACAGTTCTATGGCCTCTAATGTTAATTAATACTTTTCAGACCCATTTTGAAGATGATCTCCATTTTTGCATTTTTTATGTTTTTATTTTTTTTAAAATATTTAAAGTTATTTCCCTGTCCCCATTTCCTTGTAGGGCACTTGTCCCACCCTGACCCCCATTTTCCTTCCTTTTGCAGACCTCTAGGACCTTCCTGGGCTTTTTTACAGCATTTTTAAGATTTTTCATTAAAATTACCAGAACCCCGGACCCGAACTCGGACTTTTTTTGAAAAGTCCGGGTCCGGGTCCCGGACACCCCAAAGTTCGGTACGGACCCGAACTTTACAGTCCGGGTTCGCTCAACTCTACTGCTGACTTTTAATTATAGGACACGTGGATCTGGCGCCATCCTCATCCAGGCTAGTTCTTCACTAGCCATTGGGTTCCTGGCACCGGCATCTTAGGTGTGGACACCCAGCTGTGACAGCTTGCGGGTTCACGGCCGGCTGCCCACTGCGCATGCACAAGCTGCGCTGTGCTTTGTGAATAGTTCTGCAGTCTTCTGGGACCTGTGACGTGTTCCAGAAGACTGTGGGTGGGGGATTGCTTAGGCAATCTGAGTGGAAATGGGGGTGGGCACCTGTTAAAACTAGGTACCCGCTCCCCCCCCCAAAAAAAATGAATGCCAAATTAGGAGGAGGGGGGAGGAGGACTTAAAGTAGAGCTTCCCCTTTTGGGTGAAGCTCCTCTTTAATATACAGATTGCAGCAATAAGGGTTTAAATGGCACAGATCTAGCTCTTATGCAATTCATGTCCCCACTTGCCCATTGTGCCTAATGGTAAATCTGGACCTCGAAATGATCGTTGTGCCTCCATTAAAATGGCTGCTGCAATACTCTGTCCCTGCAAACTGTGTTAATTTGACTTTACCACTACTGATGGACCCAATGCCATTCCATCATGGTTAAAATAGATTTAAAACCTAATTGGATAACTTTTAGTTTGCTATATATCTGCATATTATAAACAAATGGCTTTTTTCAGTAAAAATTTGTTTCCACATTTTGTTCACTCTGTAGTTTTAACAGGAGTTCATGTGACAGGGTACAGTGGCACAATTGGGAGACAAATGTCAAACTATACCAGGAAGTGTCTGAACAAGGACTATAATGGCAGAGTCTATAGGTTTTATTCTAATGAATGCTGAAGATTTAAAATAATTGAAAACAGTTACATCAACATGTTAAAGCTCATATGAAATTTGAGTGGCTGAGTTTGGGCCTACTTTAAACATTATCAAAGTGGTTATAAAAACTGTAATTATTTTTCTAAAATAATAAAAATGTTATCCTTACCTGCTCTGTGCAATAGCATTGCACAGAGGGGCCCTGAACCTCTACTTCTGGGATTCCACACTGGCACTCTTAGCTCCTCCTCTTTTGTCTCTGCCACCATAGCAAACCGCTTGCTATGGGGGTAGACGTGTGGGCTCGCTTCTGAGTCAGGCTGTATGCATCCATAGACACACACAGTGCAGCTCGGACCCACCTCACATTGACTGCTCACAGGATCTGACTGACAGCGCCAGGAGCCGGGCACAGCGCTGGTTCAAAATAGGACTCAGGTAAGTATTTAGGGAAGTGAGGGGACGATACAAATACTATTACATTTTTACCTTCATGCAGAGAACGCATTAAGGTGAAACATGTCTAGCCTTTAGAACCACTTTGGGTTTAAGACGCTTCTGAGATCATTCAGCGTTCAAAGACAATTTCACCTACAATCATAGGCGTGCGCACATAGGGTGGCAGGTGTGCCTGGGCACACCCTAATCACTCTGTACTGTGCAGATTCCCCCTACTGCCTGTCTGCAAATAAAGGAACTGGGGAATCTCTGTCCTCAGTCTTTTTCTCTGTCTCGAAAGTGAGACATCAGGGGTCTGTTTAGACCCCTGACATTTCACCAAAGCCCCCCAGCAGGGCTCCTAAAAAAAATAAAATAACAAAATATAATATTGTAAAAAATAATAAAAAAATGAAATTGTAAAAAGATAAAATAAAATAAAATTAAAATAAACTACTGACACCAATCTCTGCCCTACTGACACCATCCTCTGCCCTTCGGATATATATCCACACACTCGTGTTTGTTTGCGCTTTGTGGGGCACACCCTAATGCAATAGGCTGCGCACACCTATGCCTACTGCCTACAGTTGACCTTTCCTTTAGAGGATTTTTCATTCCTATAGACGTGTATGGAAATGCAAAACCGTTTATAACAAAAGCCTGGTGACACAGACCCTAATGAAGTCTGCTTTCTGATTATCAGCATGGAAAATTACGTTCTCCTTCCTGGTCGTTATGCACCTTCCACGATGGGCTCTTTTGCTCATTTTTGGGCCCCTTTGCAGAAGCACAGACTGCACTGGATGTGTCTACTGTATGCCCTTGTTTACAAGGTTGGCCCACCTTAAAAGGTACAATTTGTACTTTAGGGGACACTGGATAGAACACATGATATTCGCTTATATCTCTCAGGAATTCTATTAGTGAGGTCTCTGAATTCCTGGTTCTGCACACCAGCTGCTGGATTTTGTAATTATTTCATAATATAGAGCAGGGGCCTCAAACTTAATTTCATTGCAGGCTGCATCAGCATTATGGTTGCCCTCAAAGGGCAGATTGTATCTATCAGACTATATAAATGCATCTACTCTTTATCATATTAAATAATTCATTCAATTATTACTGGTTTTAGTAATAGCTGAAGATTTAAGTTGTAAAGGGCAAGTACAGAGCGGCAGGGAGCCCACTCAAACTCTTGTTGGAAATGTTGCAAGTCTGAAAAGGAGGGTCGTACTCCGCTGGTATCATCCACAAGAAACTTTATTGGAGACTGCTGAGAACATGGTTCTGCCATGGTGTTCCATCTGAACAGTCTCCCATGCACTGATATGTGCAGGATCTGGCAGTGGAGTTCTGTCCTTCAACTGCAGAGAGAAGGTGGGAGCGGAGACAGGGAAGGTGGAGCTTCAGGAGAGGTGCGAGGACCACATGAAATGGCCTGGGGGTCTTGTGTTTAAAACATGTGATTTGGAGGATGAAAAATTCCCCAAATCGACTGGGAGGCAGTAAAACCAGCAGGTCCTCACCACCTGAAAAACACCTCTGAAAAGTGATGGAATGAGCCCTTACAGAGTTGTGAATTATGTCAGGGAGATTTTACTGTTGGAGTATCAATGATAAATAAAATTAGGGATTGGCATAGCCCAACAGGATCCACTTTTAGCAAAAGGAATGGGTTGGACCTTTGAGGTACAGCAAAATAGGCTATGGCAAAATCGTTCAGCTTTAGTTGGGCCACTACATGGTTTGCTGCATCTCCTATTCTCATGTGTGCTTTTAATATAAGAATAATATAGAACGGATATCTGTCTGTTTACATTGACAGATCCAAGTTCTGTCTCTCTGAGGAGCGATCGCGGGTAGCCATCGGAAATCGTGCATCGGCTCCAGTGTTGCGCCGCGGTCACGCCTGCGTGCCCCCTATAGCTCTTAAAGTGGCTGACGTACAATGCCGGCAATTTGTGCAGCCGTGCCAACCTGTCTCAGTACAACTGCAGGGGCTGGTCAGCAATCGGTTAATTCATAGTTGTTTAGCACAAGGGTGTGTATTATATTATACGATACTTCACACCCTAAGTGTATATTAATTCAATACATACTACTTGATTAATAAGATAACATAAGGCATGGCCATCTGACCTAAATGCTTAATTAGTCATATATAAGTCATTTCCCTCAGGCTTGAGAATCTTGGGAGCCCATGATGTGATTCCACAGTCATTAGCAAAGACAATAATAGGTAATCATTTATGTTTGTATGTTTTGAATGTTTGTGTATCTAGCTATCTACTGGGAATGTTGCACGGCAGGAGGTATCATATGCATTACCATTCTACATTTGTCTCTGCCGCAAAGTGTGCGGGAAATCATCTAATGTGAACCCCTCTCTAAGAAGAACCCTCTCACTTTTTCCCACTTCCTTCTCCACAAGCTGACTAAAACAAACAATTAAAAATCCGGGCTTTAAAATATACTTGGATTTTCTTTTTTTTTTTTAAAGTCCACGGTGGTGCAAAAACCTAAAACGGAAAAAACTCGTAAGTGAACAAAAAATGTGCATCTGTAAACACACACAAAAAAGTGCACTTAAGCGTGTGCTTTTAGTACACCCCCCACAAAGGGATAGAACTTCTACCCTGATCCCCAGGGCGCAAGGCTCCTGACAGGGACTGGGTTTTCCAAAGGTCTGCCTAGCCAGAAGGCCTGGCAGACCCCGTTCTAGGTCAGCCGAAGCCGACCATCAAATACTTGGCGAAGTGCCCTCCTGAAGACAGACCCCCCAGGGGCAGGGGAGGAAGGAACCTGAGGGCCACACATCCTCCCCCTAGACGTCAAAATAAATAGAAAATAAAAAAGTGGCCGTGCAATTGTGCACTTGCCGGGCCCTGAGCCTGGTAGACAAAAATTGCCCCGGACTTAAGCCAAAAGGCCCAGCCCTAAATGGCACAGTGCAAAGGAAAAGCAATTTGGTGACTGTGACTGTGTGCCTTTTCACACAGTGGGGTCCCACACCCAAATGTTACTCAGAGCACCCCTAGGGTGACCACGCTGAGGGGGCACAAACACCTTCTGCCTTTCTAGCCCATAGCCAAACAAGGTAGACCGCTCAAATCAGGAGGTAATGGGCTCTTCCAGCTTTCCCGGGGGGATTAATCCCGTGTCCCAATTGCCTGTGGGCACCCCGATTTCTGTCCCAGCCGGTACTAACCTTCTGAGCCCCCATCACTCCAGCAGAGATTCATATCCACCACTCCAAACTTGGTCAGGTCAGAATGACAGCACAGATCCTCCACTAGATCTCTGATAAGAACAGATACTACACTTGATCTTTGCCAAAAGGCCAAGACGCAATTGTATTTTTAAAGGGTCAGACCTCCCAAAACAGATACGTTAATCCTGGTAGTCGTTGAGAAATTTATCCAGCTGACAGATTCTTATATATCCACTGGGGAGATCCCTGACACCTGTTGTGCCCATTACAAGAAGCTCCTATTCTTCCTGGAGGATTTTGTATGCATTTTATATTATATATAATGCAGGAGAAAGAGCAGAAACACACAATGTGGTGGGAAGGATCAATGAAAATTCCTGGCTGGACAGTAGTCAAAATTATGTCAGGGGTATCTTGCTTTTGAAGTATTTGAAAGTTGTCAGAAGGCAAGTGCTGACTGAGCCCATTGGGAATCACCCGGAATTAAAATTTCACAATTGAGCAGACTGAACCTTTAATTTAAACAACACTACAAAACATAGATATTAATCAAATCACTCCCCTCATTCTCCAAATGAAGGTTTCAGACTACCTCAATTATACAGACAAATATGCAAAAATTCCAAAGCAGATAGAAGCCAATTAAACCAACCTTGTGTGTTTTAGAACTGAGGAAGGTCGCCAGAGCATTTATGACAAATATATTCAAGCACAGGTACAGTAGATCGTACCAATTGTATGCATAATGTTTTCAGAGGAATACTTTATTAAGAATACTTTAACTGTATGTAACTGTATTTTAATATTTCCCTATGGGGTTAATAAAGTATCTTGAATAAAGTATTCAGTAAGATATTCAATCCAGAAACTCAGAGCTATCAAAAAGCCTTACCACAATTCCACTTAGTAACATAAAACATGTGATTACCATATTTCAATATTAAAACGAAAATGCCTCTATGACACATAGTACATAGGAGCCAATTAATTAAATATAAATTATTTTAACTGGATTCATTTTATTTCACAATCATTTTCTTATTAATGTGTAATGCAACTATTATTTTGTTTTATGGAAGTCTTTATATCTTAAGAATCAGTCATTTTCTGAGGAAATAATGTTTCATCTAAATTTTTTTTTCTTTTTAAGGTTCAGTTGAACTGTTCATTAATTTTTTTTTAACACCAGAGTAAACAATATATATAAACTAGTGGAGTGAATAACTCCAGCCCATTCTTTGACAGTATTGACCAAATTCTTGTTATTTACTGCTCCCCACAGTGAATTGACCCCTAAGTATTTTTGAAGAGGCATACTAATAATTCTAAGGTCCTAAACACACATTTAAAAGAAAAATTCTGGTTGGCCGCACATCCAAAGAAATCACCATTATTTCCCTATACACACAGGCTGGGAATGCTTAGAACATTTTGCCATCTATAGGAAATCACTGAGCAGGCCATGGCTGTTGGATCCAGGCAAATATGCACTTGGTAGCTGGATCTAGGTAAGTATGGGAGATGGCCAGATAGTTTTGGTCAGGAGTGGTAGACAAAAAGAACAAGTGCTCTTTATTAGGTGCTTTTAACTATTAACCAGGGACGGCACGTTCATTTAAGGGGCAAATGGGCGACCCCCCTATCCTTGGCGCCACCCCCCCCCCCCCATCCATGCGTCCAGTCCCTTGCAAGATGCCAGACAATTGAATTCCTATGGTGTGGGTGTGTTTTTTTGAAACACTGATTAGAGCCAGAGGCTCTAATAGGCTTCAAAATAGGGTGGGCTCAGGGCTCAGAGCATTGTGTCCGGAGCCCACCCAGGTGTGTTGCAATAGCCAATGAATATTTGCTATTGTAACACTGATCCTCCTCCTGGCCAATCAGGAAGTGGGTCTGAGACCCGTCACCTGATATGGTGAAAGGACAGGCGATCCTATTGGATGCCTAGGAGGAGGGGAGGAGATGCATGGCAAAAGCGAGGAGGAGGAGAAGACACAGGAGCTGCTGCCTGATGCCCGGTGCTGTCCTGATGCCCGATGCCTGCCGCTGCCTGGATGCCCGCCGCTGCCCGGATGCCTAATGCCCACCGCTGTTTGCCGCCCCCCCCCACCCCCAAAAGAAAAAACACCAGCCGCCACTGCTATTAACCAAATCTATAAAATCGCTATGGACAAGAAGAACACGTTTCACTTCTTCTATGAGTTTAATGATTTAGTAATAACTTTAAATTATTTTATTTTTTTATGCAATCCATAGACAAAAAAATTAAACGAAAAAAAAAACCACATACTACTAATTTGATCAGTATTAGTTAAGTAAATGAGTGTTATTGTAGATTAAATGTATATATTTTCATTATGTAATTTGTCCTGTTTAAAATTATGATTCTGGTACAAAAGCATTGCAAAGTTATGTACAAATGAATTAAAGGCTTTTTTTTAATTTTGTGTGTGCGTTTTTAATGTGTCACTAAAAAAAATTGCAAACAAAAGAAATTACATGAAAAAAAGAGATATTAAAAAAATCAGCAGGAAAATAATAGTTAAGAGGAGAAGGGAAAGAAGGAAGTTATCAGGGCTAATTAGGGAAAATAAAAGGTTAATGGGTGGTTAAATAGAAAAAAAAACGTATTTTAAAGAAAAAAAAAACTTTTATTTACTCGCCGGGTTGCTTTAAGTAACACTAATTGTTCATTTTTTTTCTTCCTTTAAAATAACAAACCTGTTATTTACTTACCCGATCCTCTTCTTGGGGGGTCCCCCGCCTGCACTCCTGGCTCCTCCTCTTCAGCAAGTGCCCCCATAGGGAGCCGATTCCCATGGGTGCACTTGTGTGGGCTCAAGCCACCTTGATTGCGTACATTGACACAGACAGGGTGGCTCGGCCTCACCCCCTGCTCCCTCATCACAGAATTTGATTGACAGCAGCGGAATTCATTGGCTCCCACTGCTATCAATCTGTGCAGTGAGGCGGGACAGAGTCGGGAGAGTCGCTGCTCTCATGCACATCACTGGATCGGGCTCAGGTAAGTATAAGGGGAGTGAGGGGGGGCACGTTCAGCACAAAAGGTTTTTTACCTCAAAGTGTTTGTTAACCCATTTTATTAAGTCTATGCCAGCCCCTCTATTATAACCTGGCATAGCATACCGTAGAAATCTTTTATAAAAACAAGGCTTGTAAATATCTCTTTAGAGCAAGCTTCAGGCCGGTCACATGACTCGCAGCCGCTGTATACATCCGATATATGGCTTCTGCAGGAGGGGCCAAGATCTCCCTCTGACGTCAGCCGGGGAGATCACATGGCCACTCAACCCCTTCTGCAGTAGCCCTGGAAACCGGCGGAGAGTCACGTGACCGGCCTGAAGATCGCGCTAAATCGGTATTTACAAGCCTCGTTTTTTGTAAAAGACTAATACAGTGTGCTATGCCAGTCTCCAATAGAGGGGCTGGCAGTGAGCATTTATCATGTTTTATTTGTATTAATAGTGGCGGGGATGGGGGGGGCGGAGACAGAGACACTGACACCGACACAGAGCTGACAGGCAGGGAGGAGGGGGTGAGGGGGAGAGAGGAGAGCAGAGCAGGGCTGCGGATGACAAAGGGACATACACTGATCATGATGGTCAGGGCTCGGTAGCCCTGATTTTTGTGGTCAGCGCAGAGAGAGGGACACAGAAAGTGGAGATTTTTTACAGTTTAGAGGGGGGCAGATTACACAGCACAGGCAATGTGCTGTTTAATCTGCTTTAAGGGACCAGGATCTTTATTTTTTTGGGGTTAACAAACACTTTAATGTATTAAGGTAAAAAACACCAAGGCTTTACAACCACTTTAAACGGGCATCACATGCAAGTAGAGGCTTGTCCCTTTGATCTGCAGATGAAAGAAACAAAGTAGATATAAACGTAACAATGTTAAATTGTATCTCTCTGTCTCTTGCCTGAACAATGTTTATAAATGCTGTACTAGATGGCCTGTTTTTGACAGCAGGACCTATTACAGCTGCTGTATTTATATAGCAACTCTTGGCTCAGCCAGTGCGAGGGGGCAGGGAGGAGGGCAGCAGAGGAGCATTTGGCTATTGGCAGTATGTCCAGTGTTCACAAGTTATTAAAGTAACACCTGGTAATCCTGCTATGATGGTCCTTCCAACTGTGTGCCTGCGTTGTCACCCTGTCACATATTTCTTGAGAACACTGAAAGTGGCTGTGTTGACATACCTTGTAGACATCGCCCAACACTGTCACTATCAAGAAGTGGGTCTAGAGCAGGATTTCTCAATGAGGGTTCCTTCAGAGGTTGCTAGGGGTTCCTTAAGAAATTTCTGCCTTTCATATAAGTTCCCGCTGACACCATTGATCATTTTAGCTATCTGTAAGGGAGTAATTCTTTCCAATATCCACAAGTGTAAGGAGCAATCCTGATCCCACCTCTTCACACCAAAGCACCTTCTTGATATTGAAGCCCACCAATCACAGTCTGTAACTTCCATCACCAAAGTTTATTAACCCTATAACTGTCTGTTTTTCCCTGCTACCTAGTTATGCCAGCCCTTCGCCTATTTTTTTTTTCCTTCGGGCTTCTCTTTTTTCAGGAATTTAAACAGATGTAAAGAGAAGAGAAGACTGCAGATAAATAGGTACAACATATGTAGGAGGATTTGTTTAATCTCTGTGTATCACCTGAGGCCACTCACTTCACTGGGTATAGGAAAAGGGGGTTATTCCGCGCAAAGCATAGACCAGGGGACACAGGTAGCTGCCACACACACAAAATCAAACACTTTGTAAACAGATAATAAACCAAAAAAGTGTAGCGCTCACCCTTGTATAGGGAAAAACAGGTCAATATAGAAAGGTATTCCAACCTACATATAGGTAAATATGTAATATAGAGTGATAATGCAAAGAAACATAAATTTAACCCAAAATAATATGGTGAACCTAATAGGTAATTATACAACAATGTCTGTGTACCTGATATAGTTTGTGCAAAGTCCAAATACTTTGTGCAAATATTGTGTAACTGTTGATGTAAAAAAATGAAAAGGTGTCAAAGTCATGAAGATCTTGATGTGGTAGAAAGCTGACAAGCGGTGGATGATTTAAGCAGCAGATGAGTAAAACAGGATGGATTCATCCATCACATTAGTGCGCTTACCAGATGGTAGAGGATATAACTCCTAGATGTATATAGGGATTCCAGAAATTCGAACTCCACCACTAGGGATAATCCGGATGGGGACACCACACACCAGGAAGCCAGAAGAAATTCCAGAAGGGGACACAGCCAACTTGGAAACCAGGGGGGAAGGCAGGGAGGTCCTCACCCAGAAAGAATGGTCTTCAACGTAGTTAACATATAATAAAAAAGGCTTCACATAGTGTAGTACCCTTTTAAAATCCAATTTATTAGAAAGTAGCACAGTGGTATGGGGTCAGCGCCTCCCGACGCGTTTCATCTCCTTAGACGTCGTCTGGGGGTTCTCCAACTGCCCAAGCCAATTCTGATCCTACCTCTTCACACCAAAGCCCCTTCTTGATATTGAAGCCCACCAATCACATCCTGTAACTTCCATCACCAAAGTTTATTAACCCTATAATTGTCTGTTTTTCCCTGCTACCTAGTCATGCCAGCCCTTCCCCTATTTTTTATTTTTTTTTGCGTCGGGCTTCTCTTTTTTCTGACAGCTCGGACAAGCTTATATATTTAGGACTTTAAACAGATGTAGAGCGAAGACTGCAGATCAACAGGTACAACATATGTAGGAGGATTTGTTTAATCTTTATGTATCACCTGAAGCCAGTCCCTTCACTGGGTATATTACATGTAAAGGTTTACAACCATTTTAAAATTCATTGTATCAAAATTCTATTATTCTACTAAAATGTACAAAACAGAATTGTTTCCTGCTTGCAGTGACAGATCAATCTACACGTCTACAGAAAGGAATTATCTCTACAAGGTTTAATCCAGACCTAGGAAGATTTGGTGAAACATGCTCATTAATGTAACAGCCCTGTAAATCTCTGTATTCCTATATCACTTCAATAACAGGGATAAAAGAAACTCTTACATAAACTGCGTCTTGTAATGTTCAGTGAACCTAGCAGTTAGTGTGAGGACACATGTTATCACTTCTCATTTAATGGGCCATGCGTTTATAGGAGCAAGAGAAACTATTGCGTAATGCGGTCGACCCTTCCCAATATACCTGCAAGACACAAAGTAATAGCCTTCCTGTAGCTGTAATGTACATTGTGTTCCCTACACCACACCCTGAACTTAGCCTACACAACTTGGCTACAAAAAGAAAAAACACCCGTCACATAGCACAAGGTTGACTCATGACAACTACTTAACGAGCAGGAAAAAGCGCATATGGATTATGCTGCAGCAAAAGCAGCTATACAGGATCGACAAAAAGGATACTGGTAGATTGTTACAGCCCAATTCCAGGCCCCCCCTAGCCTTGAGCAATATTATGTTTTTTTTATTTACAATTTCAGCTGTCTTCTGGCTGGTCAAGAGGTTTGCTGTGTCTTCTTCCTTCTTGATCCTCTCCCAGCAGTGAGAAGTCCTGGATGATGTAGAGAGTGGTGCTGACATGATGAAATTAAGATGCCTTCTGCCTCAATAAATTGAACCCAGTAAATTGAAGGCATCTGCTGGCAAAGAAGAAATGTGGGGGGCTTCTCTGGATTGAAGGTGAATATTGCATCCAGAGCTGCTTTTTTACCACTTCCCCAGGTACATTAAAAAAAAGAAATAAATAAATAAATAATGAAATGAATACAGAGGGGCACTTGCCTAATGTAATAAATAACGCGAATAAATGCAAAAACCCTTCCACAATAGTCATAGGTGCAATCATATACAAAGTGATCAAATGTCCATATGGTGCAGGTTCTTGGACTGAGCTTGGATGAATTCTATGTATCCATTGTATCTATACTGCGTAAGTGCAATCGCCTAGAAAAGTGCAGTATAATGTTGACCTGGAACCTCTTCTAAATCACCTACTATCACCTACAACCTAAACGGCGGACGCTAGCGGCGGGGCATCTATGATGGACAGGAGACTATGCTTAGAGAAAATATATAGCGCTCAACCAAATATAGCAATTACTTCAATCTGACAAATAAGACCAGATAAGTGACGATAAATAAAAATTAGACCATACATGGGAAAAATAAGTAGTAATGACGTAAGTATATGTGCAAACACAGCACAACTAAAAAGTTATTGGCCTAGGAGTTCAAACAATCTTTATATCAGTGGAGTGACGTTAAAACTTTCAATTGTCAATGGAAATGTATTGGAAGAAGGATAAAAACTCATGAGTATCCAGATAACGGTTAGTTGGGGGCTTACCAGACACTGGATAAATAAGGCTCTGAATGGTCAAGGGGTTCCGGGCAGTTATAGATAAGAAGAGGCCCGTCACACAATCCGGGAACGATCCAGGTATTCTCCAGGGGTAAGGTGGACGTCTCCAAATCAGCTCTTGAGTGCCTAGGGGTTTCCCGTTGGTTAGGTGCAAACCTTCCACTCAGGAAGCGGTACGTCACACTCTCCTGGACGATTATGGTAGGTCTTACTTGTAAGACGGACAGCCACGGAACCTTCTCGAATTTCCACACCAACCCATCAGGACGGTGTATCAGGGGTGCACATACCCAATGGCTCCAAAAGAGTGTATAACCGAAGGTGATAAAAAGACTCGGAATAGTGTAAAACCTCAAAAAGTGAGGTGTATTTATTAAATCTTCAGATATTAATAACAGAACAAACGCAGCACTTCTTATACATCATCTGGGGTTACCATCTCTTAGAAATGCTGCGATATTTATAGCTAACATGCACCTTTAATGGGTACTCGTGTACTTCCGCCCATAGGTCACCGGCGTGTGTTCCAAAGGCCACTTCTGGCGGAACCGGAAGCTGTACACGAGCAGGTCCAAATACTTAATTGTGTGATAGAATGACTGAATAAACCCAGTTAATCATCAGCCTAAAACATAATAAAATGTACATAAATGACAAGTAAGAAAAAATATTAATAATCATAATCGGCCTCCAGCGTGCGTTCCAAGCATCACTTCCGGTATAAAACCGGAAGCTGCACGTGGGCGGATATAAAGATGAAAAATCGGTTATTATAATAAAAAGAATTGAATGGCCATGAGGTTAAATAGTCAGATTAGAACCCGATCTTGGTCATTAACCATAGTCCTACAAAGAGGCTGTGAACGGCACGTTATGTTGTGTCGTCACGTCATTTCCGCCCGTGTGTCCCTATGACGCTGGTGGAACGCGGAAGTAATTGCTCAAATCCGCGCAACCAGACCCACTCTGCTGACAGAGGCGGGGCGCTCGCCTGATTGACGGGAGTGCGTACCTATAGTGCAATGTGTCACCTACGAGAATGCAGAAATGATGGACGGTGAATTCCCTCTATATCGCATGTACTCACCCCCTTTGTTAAAACAGGCGGAGCGCTGGTGTGATGGACTGAACTAAGTGCCTATAGTGGTCCGCACGATCTGATAGCCGTCAAGCCATCAACGTCCCGACAGAAACACCGGGAGAAGAGCAACCAATGTAGTGCCGATAAGTGAACGATCTAGATCTCCCCAAAAATTCATCAAATCCAAAACAAAATAAAAAATAGAAATAAAAAATCAAAAATCAAAAACGAATAAAGAGCACATTAACTCGCTAATCAGTAAGTAAAGGAATAATAGGTTCAATTCCCATGAAGGTGAATGTTGCTTTACAATCATCTTACAATACATTCTTATATATAACAACCATGGCAAAGATGCATATAAAAGTATATATAAAAAGGTGTATAATTAAAAAGTAAAGGACTCAAGTGTAGCTCCCAGACCACAAGGAAATAGCCATCTTTAAGTTGGTTCATATATAGACCGAAATCAGGACATGTTATAGAAAGCTGAAATACCCCAATCTATGATTGGTTAATAAATGAATTTATATCCCAGTCTACGTTTAACCCATACGGGGTATATGTCTTAACCACTTCAGCCCCGGAAGAATTTCCCACTTTAGGACCAGAGCACTTTTTGCGATTCGGCGCTGCGTCGCTTTAACTGACAATTGCGCGGTCGTGCGACGTTGTACGTTTTTCATTCTTTAAACCCAAAAAAACGTTTTACCAGTGAGAAGAAATCCAATATCGCCGCTAGTCTTTACTGCGTCTCCACTAGTTTATGGTGGTTTTCTTTCGAGATAAACACCCTTTTTTTCCTGCGTTTAAAACAAACCCATGTTGCAGCGTGCTGGCGCGTTAACAGTCAATTTCGCTGCGTCGCGGCTTAGCGTTTTTCACGAGACCAGGATTTCACCCTTTAAGAAGGCCCCGACTTCACCAATTCTGTATATGGGGCATACCCAATTTGCATCTGACCCTATATTTAAGTAAATAATTGGTTAGTATCTAACCCCATAAAGTCGAAAGATATTGTACAGGACTAAAGCCAGATATATACTTGGTTGAATTTCTACCGATAAAGGAACACCAGACCCTCGATGTGAACTCAGGAAATGAAAAATTAATATGTGGAAAAATATATATGAAAATATACGTAGAAACGGTACCAACAATAT
>BLSH010499517.1:106610-116913 GCA_018402905.1 Glandirana rugosa
TACTCCAATGTTTACGGATAATATTCAGAATCTTTTTGTGCTGTATTGAAAAAGATGTAAAGAAAGACCATTTGAATTGTTCATCTTTATCTGTCGGGGGTTTAGGCTCAGTACACGTCAGGGCTTTTCTGTCTGTGATATAAGCCCTTTCTATCTCGTTATCTATAAGAGATTCATCGTAACCTTTTTCCAAAAATCGGTCTTTCAATACTTTGGCTTGGATCTCATAGTCAGGAGTATTGGTACAGTTCCTTCTCAATCTAAGAAACTGGCTTCTCGGAACCGATTTGAGCCAAGAGCTATGGTGGCAGCTGTCGGTAGAGATGTAGCCATTTCTGTCAGTGGGTTTAAAAAACGTCCGTGTAGTCAAGGTGTCGCCCTCTACAGAGATCTCCAGGTCCAGAAAATGAATGTTGGTCCTACTGGCTTCAAACGTCAGGGTAATACCCCGATCATTATTATTCAGTACTGTGAAGAAATGTTCCAAGTCACCCTCTGTGCCTTTCCATAGGAGGAGGACGTCATCTATATACCTGGCTCAAGCAACGAGTTGCTGCCAGTTACCCGTATAGACGACGTCCTCCTCCCATTTGGCCATAAAGAGGTTCGCCAGACTTGGGGCGAACTTAGCGCCCATCGCGACACCTCTATCCTGCCTGTAAAACTTGTTATTAAACCAGAAATAATTATGCGTTGTAGCATACTCCAGTAGTTCCAATAGATATCTTTTCTGTTGCTGTGAAAGGGAGGTATCATGAGAGAGGAAATGTTCCACTGCCTCCATCCCTCTCCTGTTTGGAATGTTGGTATACAGAGATGCCACATCTGCGGTGGCCAAAAAATCAAAATCCTGTACATGTATTCTTTCTAATGACATCTTTTGTGTTCTTCAAGAAAGAGAGCGTGTCTTTAACTAGAGGCTGCAAGAAGAAGTCTATATACTTCACCACTCG
Source organism: Glandirana rugosa (assembly GCA_018402905.1). Taxonomy (NCBI): domain Eukaryota; kingdom Metazoa; phylum Chordata; class Amphibia; order Anura; family Ranidae; genus Glandirana; species Glandirana rugosa. The sequence continues at coordinate 107,564 of BLSH010499517.1, forward strand.
GGAGGTAACCGAATCGATGCCGCTTACTATTGGTCTCCCGGGTGGGTTGGTCAAGCTCTTGTGGACCTTGGGCAGGTAGTATAACACAGGGATCATGGGTGCTTTAGGGACCAGGAAAGCCCTTTCCTTCTTATTTAGAATGCCATTATTAAAGCCTCGGTCAACAATCACCTTTAAATCCCTCTTGTAACCATTTGTAGGGTCACTATTAAGTTCCCTATATGTATCCTGATCTTGGAGAATACGGCCCATCTCTTTGAGATAATCATCTTTGTCTAAAATCACTATGCCACCGCCTTTATTGGCCGGGCGAATGACAAGATTTTTCTTTTCACAAAGGGATCTCAAACCATCACTAAACCGGTTTCTAGTTGAAATTTTCTTGATGGGCATGGAGTCCAAGTCTTATAGGACCAAATCTTTAAAAACTTTAACCGCCGGGGCCAACAGGTCGGGGGGGGGGGTTGTACAGGGAGGGATTCGCCAGAGTGGTGTGAACACCCCTGGGATTGTCCACCCTGATGGGTTTTGCTATAGGGTTGGTTATAAGATATCGTTGGACATTGATTTTTCGGATAAACTTATGAACGTCAATAAAGGTATTGAACTTGTTAAGTGGCTGGGGTGGGGCATGTTTAAGTCCTTTACTTAATACCAATCTTTCTTTTTCGTCAAGATGTACCTTACTTAGATTAAAAATTCCCGAGTCATTCAGTTTCGTTTCCGCTTTTTTGGGTCTTCTCCTCCCCCCTCTGACACCTCTTCTAGTTCGGGTTTTCCCCTTCTGTCGTGATAATCATGACAGAAGGGGAAAACCCGAACTAGAAGAGGTGTCAGAGGGGGGAGGAGGAGACCCAAAAAAGCGGAAACGAAACTGAATGACTCGGGAATTTTTAATCTAAGTAAGGTACATCTTGACGAAAAAGAAAGATTGGTATTAAGTAAAGGACTTAAACATGCCCCACCCCAGCCACTTAACAAGTTCAATACTTTTATTGACATTCATAAGTTTATCTGAAAAATCAATGTCCAACGATATCTTATAACCAACCCTATAGCGAAACCCATCAGGGTGGACAATCCCAGGTGTGTTCACACCACTCTGGCGAATCCCTCCCTGTACAACCCCCCCGGCCAGTTGGCCCCGGCGGTTAAAGTTTTTAAAGATTTGGTCCTACAAGACTTGGACTCCATGCCCATCAAGAAAATTTCAACTAGAAACCGGTTTAGTGATGGTTTGAGATCCCTTTGTGAGAAGGAAAATCTTGTCATTCGCCCGGCCGATAAAGGCGGTGGCATAGTGATTTTAGACAAAGATGATTATCTCAAAGAGATGGGCTGTATTCTCCAAGATCAGGATACATATAGGGAACTTAATAGTGACCCTACAAATGGTTACAAGAGGGATTTAAAGGTGATTGTTGACTGAGGCTTTAATAATGGCATTCTAAATAAGAAGGAAAGGGCTTTCCTGGTCCCTAAAGCACCCAGGATCCCTGTGTTATACTACCTGGCCAAGGTCCACAAGAGCTTGACCAACCCACCCGGGAGACCGATAGTAAGTGGCATCGATTCGGTTTCCTCCCGAGTGGGGAAGTATATAGACTTCTTCTTGCAGCCTCAAGTTAAAGACACGCCCTCTTTCTTGAAGGACACAAAATATATCATCAAGTTATTAGAAAGAATACATGTACAGGATTTTGATTTTTTGGCCACCGCAGATGTGGCATCTCTGTATACCAACATTCCACACAGGAGAGGGATGGAGGCAGTGGAACATTTCCTCTCTCATGATACCTCCCTTCCACAGCAACAGAAAAGATATCTAATTGAACTACTGGAGTATGCTACAATGCATAATTATTTCTGGTTTAATAACAAGTTTTACAGGCAGGATAGAGGTGTCGCGATGGGCGCTAAGTTCGCCCCAAGTCTGGCGAACCTCTCTATGGCCAAATGGGAGGAGGACGCCGTCTATACGGGTAACTGGCCGCAACTCGTTGCTTGGGCCAGGTATATAGATAACGTCCTCCTCCTATGGAAAGGCACGGAGGGTGACTTGGAACATTTCTTCACAGTACTGAATAATAATGATAGGGGTATTACCCTGACGTTTGAAGCCAGTAGGACCAACATTCATTTTCTGGACCTGGAGATCTCTGTAGAGGGCGACACCTTGACTACACGGACGTTTTTTAAACCCACTGACAGAAATGGCTACATCTCTACCGACAGCTGCCACCATAGCTCTTGGCTCAAATCGGTTCCGAGAAGCCAGTTTCTTAGATTGAGAAGGAACTGTACCAATACTCCTGACTATGAGATCCAAGCCAAAGTATTGAAAGACCGATTTTTGGAAAAAGGTTACGATGAATCTCTTATAGATAACGAGATAGAAAGGGCTTATATCACAGACAGAAAAGCCCTGACGTGTACTGAGCCTAAACCCCCGACAGATAAAGATGAACAATTCAAATGGTCTTTCTTTACATCTTTTTCAATACAGCACAAAAAGATTCTGAATATTATCCGTAAACATTGGAGTATTCTTCAAAGCGACCGTGTCTTAGGACCCTTGCTGCCAGGGGTAGCTAAGGTTATCTTCAGAGGAGCTCCCTCCTTGAGACATAAGATTGCACCCAATGTTTTGGACCCTCCAGTTAGACCAACCTTTTTCCACAACCTCAAGGGTTTTTACCCGTGCAGGAAGTGCAGAGTCTGCAAACTGAATAAATGCAGAGACAGAAAGATAATGACATTCTCCTCTACAACTACTCAGGCTACATACAACATCAAACATTTCTGTACCTGTGAGACCAGAAATGTGGTATACATGATTACTTGCCCTTGTGGCAAACAGTACATAGGACAAACCATTAGAACATTTGCAATTAGAGTCAGTGAACATATAACGAACATCATAAAAGGGAAAACCAATCATAGTGTGCCCAAACATTATCTCAGGGCACATGATAGAGATCCCAATGGCACTATTTTTTGTGATTGACAAATTTGTTCCCCATTGGAGGGGGAGTAATATTGTAAGGGGGGTATCACAGCAAGAAGTCTTTTGTATACATCAGCTTAAGACATATACCCTGTATGGGTTAAACGTAGACTGGGATATAAATTCATTTATTAACCAATCATAGATTGGGGTATTTCAGCTTTCTATAACATGTCCTGATTTCGGTCTATATATGAACCAACTTAAAGATGGCTATTTCCTTGTGGTCTGGGAGCTACACTTGAGTCCTTTACTTTAATTATACACCTTTTTATATATACTTTTATATGCATCTTTGCCATGGTTGTTATATATAAGAATGTATTGTAAGATGATTGTAAAGCAACATTCACCTTCATGGGAATTGAACCTATTATTCCTTTACTTACTGATTAGCGAGTTAATGTGCTCTTTACTTTACATTCATTCGTTTTTGATTTTTGATTTTTTATTTCTATTTTTTTATTTTGTTTTGGATTTGATTAATTTTTTGGGCGATCTAGATCGTTCACTTATCGGCATTACATTGGTTGCTCTTCTCCCGGTGTTTGTCGGGACGTTGATGGCTTGACGGCTATCAGATCGTGCGGACCACTATAGGCACTTAGTTCAGTCCATCACACCAGCGCCCCGCCTGTTTTAACAAAGGGGGGGAGTACATGCGATATAGAGGGAATTCACCGTCCATCATTTCTGCATTCTCGTAGGTGACACATTGTACTATAGGTACGCACTCCCGTCAATCAGGCGAGCGCCCCACTTGCAGCTTCCGGTTTTATACCGGAAGTGATGCTTGGAACGCACGCTGGAGGCCGATTATGATTATTAATATTTTTTCTTACTTGTCATTTATGTACATTTTATTATGTTTTAGGCTGATGATTAACTGGGTTTATTCAGTCATTCTATCGCACAATTAAGTATTTGGACCTGCTCGTGTACAGCTTCCGGTTCCGCCGGAAGTGGCCTTTGGAACGCACACCGGTGACCTATGGGTGGAAGTACACGAGCACCCATTAAAGGTGCATGTTAGCTATAAATATCACAGCATTTCTAAGAGATGGTAACCCCAGATGACGTATGAGAATACGAAACGTGTCGGGAGCTTGTTACTTTGAAGTGCTGCGCTTGTTCTGTTATTTTATCGCTGAGTTGAAGATTTAATAAATACACCTCACTTTTTGAGGTTTTACACTATTCCGAGTCTTTTTATCCCCCTCGGTTATACACCCTTTTGGAGTCATTGGGTATGTGCACCCCTGATACACCGTCCTGACGGGTTGGTGTGGAAATTCGAGAAGGTTCCGTAGCTGTCCGTCTTACAAGTAAGACCTACCATAATCGTCCAAGAGAGTGTGACGTACCGCTTCCTGAGTGGAAGGTTTGCACCTAACCAACGGGAAACCCCTAGGCACTCAAGAGCTGATTTGGAGACGTCCACCTTACCCCTGGAGAATACCTGGATCGTTCCCGGATTGTGTGACGGGCCTCTTCTTATCTATAACTGCCCGGAACCCCTTGACCATTCAGAGCCTTATTTATCCAGTGTCTGGTAAGCCCCCAACTAACCGTTATCTGGATACTCATGAGTTTTTATCCTTCTTCCAATACATTTCCATTGACAATTGAAAGTTTTAACGTCACTCCACTGATATAAAGATTGAATGAACTCCTAGGTTGTGCAGTGTTTGCACATACACTTACGTCATTACTACTTATTTTTCACATGTATGGTCTAATTTTTATTTATCGTCACTTATCTGGTCTTATTTGTCAGATTGAAGTAATTGCTATATTTGGTTGAGCGCTATATATTTTCTCAATACAGGATTGTCAATTTGTTTAATTGTGTTATAGCTGCTTACCTCAATATTCACATTTATCATTCACTATTTCTTGTGCCTTAGCGCTGTATCACTTGTACAGGAGACTATGCATGCTGGCAAATTTTAACAGTATGTGAATGTGAGTGCATATGCAAACTTTTTTTTTTAGGTTTGGGGCTACAATAAAAAATGTATATATATATATATATATATATACATACACACACATACATAAATTCATACATACATATGTAGCACCCCCCATAGTATAGGTGCATTTTCTAGCAGGGTTTTTGGCTAGGAGAGGTAAATTTAGTCAGGCCTGACTGTAATTTGCAGGCTTAATTGTTTTGATCTGGGCTGGGAAGAGAAGTTCAGGGAGGATTGTGTGGACTTAACAGATGAGGTCACCAGAGCCTCCCACTTTTTTCTAGAAACCTCGAGAAGGTTGTCTGGTCAGAGAACTGGGAAATGGGTAGAGCCATCTGGAGTGTTCTAAGGAGCCCTGACCAATCCTCAAGCAGGGTTGGCAGGGGCAGGCCTCCTTAAATACTCAGAGTCAGCCCAATCTGGGAGGAGTAGTGTCGGGTGTGGAGCAGCACAAGAGGAACAGGAGAACAGTGGAGGTGCTACAGGAGGTATGAGAGACTGTAAAGTATCGACCGGTGCGGTGAGTGACGGTCCCTGGGACTGGAGGAGAAAGTGCTGGAGCAGACTGCGAGAGGAATGGTGGACAGTCTGTGGGAGCCTTGGGAGCCAGTCAAGGGAAAGGAGAGTCACTACCAGGAAGCAGGTTGATGGGACCTGGAAGAGGATGGGCTGGGAGTTGTTGTCCATCAAAGGTCTGGTTAGCACTAAAGTACTTTACTGCACATTCAGGGGCCAGTGATCCCTGACCTGTAATGGGTGTTCCTGAGGTCCTGCTGCAACAGGATAGGCCTCAGCACGTGCTAACCATGGTGAAGACAAAGGTATAGAGAAGCCTGATAAATTTCCCTTCAGGCTGGAAACGAAGTTCTGAGCTGGAGAGAAGCAAAGGAGTGTAAAGCTGTGCGTTCTGTGAAGTGAGAGAACTGTAAGAGAAACGGTCAGCAAGTGAAGTGCTGGAAAGATGAGAGGAGCAATAGTCTGCAGAGGGAGAGTCTGCAGTGAAGTGTGCATATACAGGCTTGTATATGGGAACCTTGTACCATAATTCTTTGGGCATCCCACAGTCACCCCTTATCCCCATTCAAGTTATTTTCCCCAAATAAAACAAAAACAAGAGCCAGTCTGGTCAGTGTCTATGGATATGTGATATATGGTGTGATTGAGGGCAGCTGTCAGGTGAACCACTACTACCAGCCACTCTCAAGGGAGCACATGGCTACACATACATACATACATACATACATATGTTCCCTGTTGGGGTTCCTTTTTTTTTATGGTATACTTGTCACACTGGGACCTACTAGGAGAGGCCCACCGCATATATATCCAACAGGGTGGCCCGGCTGCGCAAATTCACGTAAGTGATTTTGTACACGCGATCTGGGGCTCATGCGCGCCCCGCTAGAGGGCTGCTCCCGCTGTGGTTGGACACAGCAAGAGCCAATCAATGGGTCCAGCGGCCACAATGGCCACCGGGACCCGTCAATCATTCAGAGGAAAGGCAGAACGACGGTCTGCCTATGTAAACAAGGCAGATCGCTGTTCTGTCAGGGAGGAAACGAGTGCATCCACTCCCCCACAGATACAAAGCATTCCCTACGAGCACACTTAACCCTTTGATCACCCCTGGTGTTAACCCCTTCCCTACCAGTGTAATCTTTACAGTGACATTATTTTTTTTAGCACTGATCACTGTATTGTTGTCACTGGCCCCAAAAAAGTGTCACTTAGTGTCGGATTTGTCGGGCGCAGTGTCGCAGTCCCATTGAAAATCGCTGATTGCTGCCATTACTAGTAAAAATTATTTAAAAAAAATAAAAGTCCAGAAATCTATCCCGTAGATTGTAGACGCTAGAACTTTTGCGCAAACCAATCAATATACGCTTATTGGGATTGTTTTTTACCAAAAACATGTAGCAGAATACATATTGGCCTAAATTGTTGAAGAAATTCGATTTTTTTACATTTTATTGGCCATGTTTTATAGCAGAAAGTAAAAAATATTGGTTTTTTTTTTCAAAATTGTCAGTCTTTTTTTGTTTATAGCGCATAAATAAAAACTGCCGAGGTGATACCACCAAAAGAAAGCTCTATTTGTGGGGGAAAAAGTACATCAATTTGGCTACAGCGTCGCTTGACCTCGCAATTGTCAGTTAAAGTAACGCAGTGCCATAATCTCAAAAATGGTCTGGTCAGGAAAGGGGTAAAACCTTCCGGAGCTGAAGTGGTTAAAGAGACTTTGCCTCTGATCAAGGCTTTGAAATAAAGTACTTACCTGTAAAAAAGTAGACTGGATGCTTTATTACAGGAGATAGCAGTCAGATGGTGATCAACAGGAAGAACCAGTGAGAGCTGCGGGGGAGCCAGAAATTTGACATTGTCTATTTCTTCTGAAGGAGGGTATTCAGTGGCACCTGCAGCAACAGAGGTAGGTATGAAATTAATGTTGGATCGGTAACTGTTTAATGCTTTATTAAATCCAAAACCAAAAATGAATTATATTGCAGTTTACCAATCATTAGATGTAGTAGCTGCATGGAGTTTTTTGGCTTTTTCCCTTTATTTTCACCTGGTGATCTGGTCAGTAACACACCAACTGTATTAGCGAAAGAACTGGATGAACCCTCTGCACACTGCTATACCCTTTCAAGCACTCTTTGTAATAAAAAAATATGGATATTTAGTTCACATATATATTGCAATACTTGCTTAAGCTGGCCAACAAAAAGGGATTACTTTGACACAGTTGGCCAGCTTAAACCCGTATTGCAATATATATATGAACTAAATATCCATATCTTTTATTGCAAAGTTTGCTTGAAAAATTCTAGCAGTGTGCAGAGGATTCATCCAGTATTTTTAGTGTTAATGTGGTCATTCCCCTTTAGCACCTGGTAGAATATCCAGGCATACCCCGCTTTACTTACGCTCACTTTACATAAACTCATGAATAAGGATATACTCGCGAGTGTACATAAAGTGCCTCGCAAGTACAGACACATTGGCGTCTATGGGAAATCTTGGTCAGCTTGACATGGCACTGCTCCCGGTTTTTAACATTGGTGTCTATGGGAAATCTTGGTCAGCTTGACATGGCACTGCTCTTGAACCATAAGTGACAGGGACACCAACATATCCGATTTTGGGGTCGACCAGCTTGCCTAGGTAATCTACCATGTCGTAGTCCTGGGTCCCCACATTCGGTGTCCCTGTCACTTATATTTCGGGAGCAGTGCCATGTCAAGCTTACCAAGATTTCCCATAGACGCCAATATTAGATGTCAAAAACCAGGAACAGTGCCATGTCAAGCTGACCAAGATTTCCCATAGACGCCAATATTAGATGTCAAAAACCAGGAACAGTGCCATGTCAAGCTGACCAAGATTTCCCATAGAGCTACTGTATTTACATGCATTGAGTAGTGAAAAAGGGTATTGCTTCACTTTAAGTACATTTTCGTTTTACATGTATGCTCTGGTCCCATTGTGTACATAAAAGTGGGGTATGCATGTACACACTATTGGGATCCGAGCACAGGTATATCTTGTTTCCTGTATTAATGAGACACAACTCTGGATGAATGAGCACAGGAGGCAGAGTAGCATTGTCAGTCTGGGTGGAGGGTAGTGTTAAATGTATTGGCAGATTTAAATAAAGTAACAAATTGAAGCCAAACTCCAGCTCAAACTTTATAATCTATTACAGTAAACAGTTGTTTTTCCTTTTGGGATAACGGTTTTACATAAATAAATAAATAAAAACTGATCATTATAAGCACCCCTGCCAATGTTAAATGGTTTGTTTCATTCATGCTAACTGCTACATTCTGCTGGAGAGCTGTGAAAAAACAACAGACTTGCTAGCTGTATCACCAGATGAAAACAGAAGAAAGAAAGCCTAAAAATAACACTAATGCAGCCATCACATGTAAGAATTGGTACACTGAAATATAATAAATGTTTGCTTTTGTGTTTAACCACTTCCTTACCGGCGTATAGTAAAAATACGCCGGCAAGGTGGACTCCCCATCCTAAGTGGACGTCATATGACGTCCTCTTGTTTTCGCCGCTTTGCGGGCCCTCAGGGGCCCGCATCGCGGCGATCGGGGACCGGCCGTGTCCCTCAGGACCCCGGCCTTCCGTGATCGGGGTAAAGAGCCAATAAAATTGGCTCTTTACCGCGTGACCGGCTGTGTCCTATCACAGCCGGTCACTGACAACAATGGCGACTGAGCCCAACCCCGGACAAAGCCCAACCCCGATCACGGTAAAGAGCCAATAGTATTGGCTCTTTACCACGTGACCGGCTGTGTCCAATCACAGCCGGTCACAAAATGACGGGAATCCGCGGTAGCCATTCCTTCACC